>CAJNIZ010004506.1:0-21333 GCA_905231905.1 Symbiodinium pilosum | reverse complement strand
AGAAATTTGCAGGCTGGGATCGGTAGAGGACTCTGCAGGCCCCACTGGCAGCACTTCGTGCTTTAAGGTCTCGACGTCACCAGATTGGCAGCTTCCTGGTGCATTTGGATCGGCAAAGGCTTGGTATGCGGCGGTCTGCTCCGCTGGCGAAGCTTGCGGACCAATTCCGTCTGTCACCTGTCCCTTGCCATCAAGCACATGTGGCCGGGCCGCAGCATAGCCTTGCTCTGCAGTTTGCCCAGCGTTCTGCTTAGCAAGCGTGCCATCAGAATAAGCACTATCTGCTGACAGCGCTTGCAGAAGCTGCGTGAAGCCACTGCGACCTTCACGGCAACCGCAAAACACGCCTGCTAATCTTATGAGTTCGAAAACGCTGCCTATCCCGTGCAAAGAGTTCGTGCCGTGGACAAGCGTCTCCTATCAGCAGGCTGCAAGTTCTGCAAGTTCTGACATGTGCAAAACAAACGGCGATGTCCCAGCCTTGGCAGTGCGGAATTGGCATGCCGCAAACGTGAAGGCATCCGCGGGCTGCAAACTTGCCTGGGGCTACTCAGTTGCAATAGCTCCCGCAAATTTCTCAATGGCAATGCCTCTTCCAGCATGGTGAGTAGGACTTGGTCCAGCTGGTGCCTCACCAGGTAGTGTCGCGCAGCTTCCTTCGCAAAGTGGCGTGATGGTGAATAAGTGGGAGCTCACTGTGTGAAACTCGGCCAGGCACATCAGCAAGTCAAATGCTGAGCTCAGCACGATGGCTGCACTCAGGTGCGCCTTTGTTCAAGTTGATCAGCCATCGTGTGTCGCTCACAAATTGCCAGAATATGGGCCCCTGCTGGGTCATCTGAAGTCAGGCACTCTGGCCAGCAACTCCCCAGATCATGCTGCATGACCTGTGGGTGTGTCATACCTTCTCTGAGCACCATAAAGCTTGACAGCATCAACTTCCGCCTCATCTCGTAGTCTTGTCGTGCTTCTCTCAATCACGACCACAACTTCCGCATCCCCATGGCCTTCATATAACAACCAAGGCAACTGTTGGGGGCCAAGCAAAGCAGAAAATGCTAAGAATCTAGCTCAAAGTCAGCTGTCTTGATCGACCCACACCGTCGGAGAGACCTTCCAGAGATCAAATGGCGGAACTGCCAGATCCACTGGGATGATGAGCTTGAGACCTTGCATGGCCACCTGACCGCTGCACAAAGGCTGCATCAAATCAATCCTGAATGGATTGAGTCCTCAACCGTGTTTGGATGGCACATTTCTCTGGCTTTTTACCCACGTGCAGGTCCTGCCGGACCCTCTGGGAAACGAAGGCTGATTCCCTGTGCAGGTATAGCCGCGACCGGGAGCTGGTACTGCGCTTTCCAAGCCTCGGAAGCTGGAAGCTCTCCCTGTGCAGCCAAAACAGTGCACTTCACCCCGAGAGTTGAACCATGATGAAGAGAACTGCGCCCTTGGGAGCGCCTGTTACCTTTGCATGTCTGAAGCTGCCACGTCTGATGGCAAACCCTTTGAATCAGCCAGCCTTTTCAATGGTAATTTCGGTATGAGATTGGCAGGAGGCGGTCTGCCCTGACGAGACTTCCTTGGCCAACAAGTGGCACCCTGCTGCAGCTTGCCAGCCCGACTTGATGCATTCGCCCATCACACTCTGAGAATCGCACAGCTTCAGCATCACCTCCAATCCAGGCCCGACAATTCAACAGGTCTACCACAGATTTGGATCCTGAATAAGCTAAGTGCTGCGCACTGTGAAGGTGCTTGGTCAAAGTGAGAAGCCAGGCAGGCAAGCGGGTCACTTGGCCGCTCGCGCAGTACCTGCTGCCCTCATGCCCACCAGCCATGCACCGGAGTGGGACAGTGGTTGCTTCCTTTTTGAATCCCAAACCTGAATTTCCGCAAGCTCGGCCTCCCTCTTTCACTTTTTCTTGAGAGGTGCCGGGCAAAAAAAGCGTAGGAGAGCTAAGTCACCTTCTTCGTAACTTTTTCATGTCAGAAGATCAGCTCTGCATGTCTCACACCTTTTTGCTTTTTGCCAGTCCCGTGCATGTGCATATTGCCTTCTTATGATCTCACCGACGTGAATGATAATTAGTCACGAGCATGGACTGTACGGAGCAGAGGCATTCACCCATGTACGAGTAATACTGGCAATCAGGAGCACCGAGTAGTTCTGGCTGCAGAATGATCTGCAGGGAATTCTGCTATTGAGCGCTGGCCATGCAAGCCAAATACCTTTCCAGGCGTACATCACAACAACGACGTGTTTTTTCGTGTTGTCACTGCGCCACGGACTACTGGGTCATCGAGTTGCTGGATATTGATGGGTAGCTCATGAACAAGCTGCAGCACACCATGAATTCACTGTCCAAGATACGGTCAGCAATGGTGGTGGTTGGAATGCTCATGCTGGTGCTGGAAACGCTGGTGGTGGTGGTGGCGGCGGTAGCGGCGGCGGTGGTGGGAGCAGCGACGGTGGTAAACGCCCCAACTCCCTGATGATGTGTTTGACTTTGGCTGGTGGGAAAAGCACAAAACACTTGCAAAAGCGAGTGTCAAGCACCTGCAACGACAGTTACAGGACTTTGTTGTCAATCTATGCACGCATGAGCGCAACAGACTGAGTACGTAAGCGGAAAAACCAAAGACTTGCCAAAATTGGCCGTTGCATGTCTCGGCAGCAGGCAGGGCAGGCGCACGGTTCGAAGCAACGAAATGATCAAATGTCGGAGCCTTGCTTGACAGTAGATCTAACCGCGCCCTCGAAATAACAGAAAGCCTACATCAATGCAGCAAATAAGCGCGAGACTGCGACACACTTTCTCCATGCGACAGCTCTTTATGCCTGCCTCTGCATCTTGATTCAACCAGTCCGCACCCGCTCAAAAGCACATCATGGCGCAACTTGCTGCATTCAGAGTCTTCCAGCCTCTGCTGCAAGGTCGCACCTTGCAAGGGCGAGGGCGCTGAGATAATTCCGCTGGTATGTGCTCTTTGCTGGATGCTGACAGCGTCACAAATCATGTGGTATGATTGAGAGCTACTGTGCAAAGGTGTGTGGTCAACGGCTGCCGATTAAAAACATATCCTCAAAGACACTTAGGCCTTCGGCCTAATGCAGGAACCCAAAAGTCCCTGCAGATTGCGCAGCACGAGCTAGCTTTTCCCATGGGGTGGTTGGCTTGATGGATCCATGTTCACCTTGGACCCTTCCCTTTGAATTTGTGATAATCTATTTTTCTCTCGCTGCAACTTTGCATTCGCTAAATCCCGCTTTGCGCTCTCGCGGAGCTGCGAAGTTTTGAAGCCTCACGTCTGACTTGGAAATCTCCACATTATGTCACTCTCCTCAATCCGTCACCAACTGCAAAGCCAAGCAACCCCATGCGCCTTCAGTCAAAGGATGGAATATCACCCCTCTCCTGCTTGAAGGCCCAAGTGCTTCAATTGCTCCACATGATTCTCGAAAGGTGTCGAGACCCATCACAAGTTTGTAGTCAACAAATCTGCAGTCATGACAGTATTTTGCGTATGTGAAATCTCACGGCAACAGTTTCCTCAACACTTGCACCTATTTCGCGCTTGTTGTACGTGCGGTGAGCGTTTTCGGTTTCCTTGCTTTTGTGCTTTGTCAAAGTGCTGATTTGGTACATCATAGCCAGTGACAGTCACCAAGCACTCCATGTGTCATGAGCACAATCCGTGTCTGGAAGGAAAAAGCACGGAGCCAGACCTCAAGCACAAAGCCCTCTTGTCTTAATGGCGAAATGGGCCACAATGGCTGCCTGGGGCCCCTGCCTTGAAATGGACACTTGCTGGAGATGGCATTCCTTGCAAGAGCAGTTCTTCCATGGTTCCTTCTAGCTTGTTCCCAAATCTCAGCACCTCTGAGCGGCGTGAGTCCAACATGGTACCTGTGCGGCCTGTGCTCGAGGCAAAAGGTTCATTGGCAGACATGCCGACAAAGGTCATCAAATGACATCAACTTTGAGTTTCCATGCAAACGCGTCCCTTCAAGGGCCCTGCGTTTGTCCGAATGGTAAGGCTACACGGGCCTCAAAAAGCTTTACTTCATGTGCCATGCAACTAAGCAAAGCATGGCAGCCTTTGCCATCGGCTGCAGCAGGACGGCCGAGACCTTGCGTGTAATGCCAAGCTAGGCCACATGCAAACAAGCAACCACGTGTTCACAGGCCTGCAGTACTATAGAAAGCAAAGGATTGCACCGTCACAGGCTTCAGAGGGCTGCATTGCAGCGGGACTTTCAATGGTACTCTGCCTGAAAGCAAATTCGTTGGTAGAAAATGGTGCTTGAGGAGATGAAAGAAGACCTGGCTGCAGCTGCCTCACATCTGCCTTCAGCTGACTTCGCGTGTAGCGGCGCAGCACATCATCATGCTCAGTCTTCTCGGATCGCGGTGACAGTGCCTGACGTTGAGGTCCAGAATCGCCGCGAATGCACAACAAGCTGTCGATCAACTTCTCATCTACCTCGTTTTTGCAAGCCCTCAGCAAGTGCTGTGAGGTTGCTGCTGCAATCATACCTTGCTGGACAAAGTCTGGGGCTTGGGCACGGCTAGCCCATGCCGTGATGCCAGGTGCTCCCGCGGCATGCGGTCTAGACATTGCCCACTCATTCCGGCTATATACGTCTGCGAGGACAATTTGCACATGTGCAAACCTATCAAAATGCAAGCAGGAAATCATTTCGAGAATGGATCGGCAACTTTTGTTTTGCAATGCGCATCTTCTGCTAGCGGCAGAGCATCAACCAGGAGCTTCATGGTCTAGTTGCAGAGAAATGTGCTGCATAGAGTTCTTGGAGACGTGCTGTCATGACTTCCATAGATTTGTCCACCGCGCTTGAGTGCGCTTCTTTAATGGCGGAGCCCAAGTTCGACCCTGAGGCTGCCTTGGGTGACAAAGTCAAGCCTACTGGCCTCTGTCGGCCGTTGACCTTCACGACGACTTCCCCGTCCATGGCTGCGCCCTCGAACTCTGAGCCGTCCAAGTCTCTGTACAGGGCCTCCACCCGGCTGGTCAAAGATTCCCACTCTTTCAGTGCGGTGATGGACTCACCCCACTTCTCCGAATCTGCTGGCTTGAAGTTTGACAAAACCTCACTCCCAGAGTCACCAAGCTTTAAGCGAATGGTGCCTGCAGGCGGGAGCTCCGCAACTAGCCAGCCATCCTGCTCCACTAGTTCACCCTGAAGGTTATTTTCCTGGAAGAAAAGCTTCCCGTCAGATTCTTTGATTTCATAATAGCCGCCAATGTAGCGCCAAACTGCCACAAGCGGGCTCGGCGCCTCTGCGTCTGGCGTGCTCTCTGCGTGCATCGCTATTGTCTTCATAGCTGCTTGACTGCTGGGCCTCCTTGCAGCTGCCAATGGTTGCACAAAGCCTCCAGGAAGCTGCCACAGTGCCATCAGAGTGCACTGACTGACGACCACCAATCTGCAGAGGGCTCTGCCATGTCTGACCATTGCACGTGATGTCGCCGCAAAAGGCGCGCCGGCTTAGCTTGAACAGCTGCGTGACGCCAATGGCGGCCATGAAGGGTGACAAGTCCAATGCTCAAGCTCACCAGTCCAATGCTCAAGTTCACCAGCAAATTAGCAGGATTGTGCCTTTTTGTCAATCGTACTCAACGGCGCACCACTTGTTCACTGGGCGTATGCGATGCGCTACGCATTTCCCCATGCTGTGCATCTGCATACAAAAGTACATCAACAGTGCTCCCTCACAACGCCGAGAACGAGTCGGCCTGTCGCCTCTGGCTTTCCAAAATGTGTGTGCTGCCTTTGAGAGCACAAGTCAGCTCAGGGACGCAAGATTAGCTGGCCAAATATGGGGCTGCTGAAAGGAACTGGTTTTCAGCTTAGCTCTGACAAGCACCCAACGCACAATTTCCATTTAATTAATTTGGTGGTTGTGGACGAATCAAATCCATGTAATAGTGTAATATTTCTTTAGCCAGCAACGAACCTCTCGCCATGCCTTATCCGACAAAAGCAAGGTCTGGACTACTCCAATCTGTTCGGCATGCTACTCTCTGGCCGCATCTTTCGTCGTGCTGTCGCGGCCACAGAAACCCCCCGCTTCAGGGCAAAACACAAAATTTCAGACCAGCCTTTGAGAGGTATCCCATTTAGCTCGTCCTGCCAACTTGCACAGCGAAAAAGGGACGACTCTTCTTCCCTGAAACCTTGCGAGTCCGCTTTGCCGGGCTTCAATCGGATTTTGGAAAGGCGCTGTATTGCGGCTACTTGCGGCTAGTTCATCATCCATCGATGGGGGCATGAAACGCACCAACTGGCTTGGCAGACCTGCCCTTACACGATCTGAAGAGTAGTATCAAGCAATGATTACAGTGCAGCTTCCCATTTCTGCCAGCTTTCCCCAGACGTAGTTGCTTACCTTCTTGGTGTCCTTTGCTGTCTGTGCCATTCTGTGCCTGTGCGCTAAGCTCTCGCGCGACAGAAGTTGAAGGACGGCCGGACAAAGGCTTAAAGACAACCCTGACTCTGGCTGCAGCAGGATTCAAAGGTCCGGGCCGCGTGGCCATGAGGTGCGAAGGCTAGCTGATGCAGGATGATGCAGGCAAGCACACCAAGAACCAGTTGCCAACTCACCTAGCGCCTCGAAAGCAGGGGTCCTTTAACTGTAGCATTGTAGCTTTGATCTTGCATGAACAAGAAAATGGCTGAGGGCCGCGCTGGCTCTGTCGCGTCGTGCTGCTACCTTTGGAATCTGCACGAAACCTCGCCGGGATCAGTCAGGACTGTATTGATGAACATGAACTTGTGTGAATGCACGCTTGTTGGTGGCTCTGTGGCCGTGCTTGCAGCACTTTGCACCGGCACGAGTGAACAGCCACTATGACATCTTAGCCTCCTGCTAGAACTTGCAGCGCGCAAGCTGTTGACCTCAACTTTGAGACGAAGGGAAAACCCAGCAATGCAACAAACATGATTGGACATATCAAGCAAGTGTAATACATAATCTTATGCTTGCAGATTTCACAAAGAGAGCATTCGAACTTCGGACCCGGTGCATGTCCTCTTTGTGCACTGAAATTAGCGCATCTGATTTTCCAGCATTGAAGGCATCTTCACGCACGCTGTGATGTCTATGCACTACCATAAGATGGAGACGACGGAACAAGGTGCCCGAACGGGAGGCTGGGTGCGCGGCAATATGTCATGATACTGGATTGCTTTTGGTCTTCACTGCTCCTGAAACATGGCTAGAAGGCATCGCTTCTCACCCTCCAAAATGCAAACAATGAGTAGGCCAGTGTGGTCAGGAACTGAGCTTAGGTCCACATCAGGGAGGCGGCCTTGGTCAGCAGCTATGTTTCAGCTTCCTCCAGGCTCGGCATCGCGCGAGCGAGGCTTAGTGCCAGTCTTTGGCTGCAGCTAGCGCTGCCTTCCTCTTTTTGGATGCCTTGCAATGATTGTCATGTCCCAGTACTCAACACTTGCTGGCCCTGCCTGGGGACACCTGCCACCACCTGGGAAAACACTCCAATCACGTTTGCCTGCTACAGGCATGCCAGTCCTCGCTGCCCCGCCTGGAATACTCGTAGCTTGAAGCCCTGCTTTCCTGAGGTACAACATCAAGGGCCGAAGCATGTGCGAGTTGGGTGACATATGACAAATACTCGTTCTTGGCAAGGGGGCCGGTTGCTCTCAGCATCATCTGTACCTGCACTCTTACTGCTGCAAGTTTGCAGGCACCTGCTTGACTCTGATATGCGAGAGCCTCTTCGGACATTGTTGGTCTCCGTATCCTTGGAAAGACATGCCTCGTTGGCCTCCTTGCGGCTGAAGGATTTTCAACAAACGCTGGTGTGCTCTAGTCTGTGCAGGTCTATCCTTCAGTTTGACTGAAGCGTCTTTGACCTCTTTGCCCCTGGGACCACAGGCAGGATTGCAAGCCCATCGAATAATTATGCAAACGCATGACGCAACCGCCTTATGCCAGATGCTTCCGGCTTCCCGGTAGATCTAGTGCTAGGAGCTTCATGCTGGTCCAACTTCTCGGGCCTTGTTGTGCGCGATTGGTTCGATCACACCCGCACAGAACTTTTTTTACTGCACGCCAAGAACTAGCAAGCGCACAACATTACATCGCACAATTTGACTAGGGCCGCTGCGCCTGCGGAGATCGCAGGTCCTCAACTTGGCGCGGATTATCCACAGTGCCTTCGTGACCATGCTGCGGTTTCTAGCTCTGGGACACATTTAGCAGATATGAGCATCGCTCGGCCTGCAGGCTTTGGAATCTCCTCGTCGCTGGAGGTGTCCACCATGTCCACCTGGTCATGAGAGACCTTCAAATAAAACCTGCTAGAACAAGCACAGGAGAGAGATGGAGAGAGCAAAGATCGGCTCTCAGTTCGGGGCCTTGGCCAAGGCCTCGCGCTTGGCAACGCCCGTGCTGATCCTGACGGCACTATCCGTGTCTGAAAACTCCCGGGCACGTCACCCGAGCAAACGTTCCGCGTCCTCTGGTCTGCGGCAACAGACGGCATTCTGAGCGACCCATCCTCTTGCACTAGCGCATAAGTCCTAAGTCTCAGTAGATCTCGGAGTTCATTTGAGCGAGACAACTGCCATGCAGATTAAACGAGCACCAGGGGCAGCACGCACTAGAGCAAGCCTGCCGCATCTCCTCCAGCCTAGATTGGGCAAGTACTGATTATAATAACTATAACACAGCTGAGACCACCTGGGGAGAAACGCCATGAAAATGCTGAGACACGGGCACTTTTGTGAACTCTGGAGCCTCCACCAGATCAGCACTGCGAGCTGGAAACTGACCTTACGACAGAACAGGTGCGACGCAAAGGGGATAATGTTTCGGTTGGAAACACGAGTCAGGAGCCTTGGGGAGCAACGTGCACAAATGTGTCAGTGTCATTCGCACATTGCAGGGCGAAGAGGGGAGCGACCCGTAACATGTCCTACTCCAGTTTCTTCGTGTCATCGTGCCCTTTGACTTGCAAGAGGAAACAGAGTGGTGTTAACATGCCTTGACTTGAGCTTCCCCGTGCTGACTGTGTTCCGGAAGTTGCAAGGAGAATACCGTGCGATGTTGGAACACGTCTTTACTTGAGTTTCCTCACCACAATGTCTTGCTGCAAATGCAGGGAGAAGCTGGGATGGGTTTAACATGTGTCGACCTACTCTGTCTCACTGCGGCTTTTGACTGCAAAAAAAATGTCCATTTGCGTTTGGCGCTGGATGTTGCTGTAAAGTTGCCCTGTGGTTTCTGAATCTGGGGAGCCCGGCTTCTGATTCCTATTTCTGAGTGATTGGGCTCTTGTTCCCAACTCACGTGCAACATAATTAGCCAAGCTGATTCCGACTCATACCCCCGCCTATTCGGGATTCTGTGGTGCCAAACATGAACATTCAGAAGCTGTTGCCGCACGATTGCACACTGTGATATACGCAATACTTCGCGTCGTGGACTCCGCTGTCATGGCTGAAGCCAAAGCACCAGTTGCATTCCACTTGTGCTGTCCCAGTCACACCATGGGCAAAGCCACAATCGAGTCAGCCTTTTCCTGAGGCTAGCTACAGAGTTTTGACCTGCATTAAATAGGCTGATCTGACCCTAAGTCGCCAGCCACGTGTCTCGCTCCATCATCTCGTTCAAGTCCAAATACGATCGTCGATCGAAAGCCTTGCATTGAAGGGCTTGCGGTTTGTGGATGGACATGGGTGACAGATCCACAAGACATACCCATAGCCTCGAGATGCTCGCAGTTCGGCCCTCTAACCGGGCACCTCAGGAATGAGCTCCATTGCTTGCCTGTTCAATGCTCAAGGGTCGTTACACTTCCAAGCGTAGAACTCGATGAGCTGCAACCTTTGCACAAAATGTGCACGCATCATCGGGGATGCGCATGGGTAGCACAGGCAATTCTGAGTGGCTATCGAGACTGGATCCTTCAAACTGACCCGGCGCTCAACTACAGCCATTTCGCCATCCTGCGGTTTGCTAACGCACTTGCGATTTCCATGTCAGCGCACCTGACGCCTATCACACATACTCAGAGCTTGCCTCGAACTCACCCATTGAGGAGTGGCGGCTGAGACTGGCTGGAAGAGGTTTGGGCTCCAGGGAGTCCATGACTTCCTCAATAAAACGTAGAAGCAAGCACTCGCTCTTCATTAGTTCTGCAGTTGCTGCTCCGACGTTGCAAGTTGAGCAGCCTTCTCGCTCGAGTACACCCGGCGCAATCGCTTTCTTTTCGCGGGAAGCTGCTGTGTCGCTGCACCGCTTCTGAAGAACCTGAGCACGAAGCATGTACCGCATGGCGCTGGCAACCTAGAGAAAGTCTGTCAAACATGCAGGATCCTGGCAGGCTGAGAAAGATCCTGTTTTCTGGCTCAGCAATCCCCTGATGCCTGGACTGCACAGCTTTGCACAAGACCGCTACTCCCTCAGCCCAGTCATGCAGAAGCCCCGCAGTGACGATCAGATTGCCCTGTTCATAGCAAGTCTGGATGACGGCATCAAACGCGCTTGGTGCGTCTGGAAAGCCCACTTCACTCACCATGCTTTGCAGGAGAATGACGGCAGCCTCCCACTGGCCCTGCTTGGCACAAGCCAGAGTGATGGTACTGAAGGTAATTGCAGAGAGCTCGAAGTTCTGCGCTGCGACTGCAAACAATTTCAAGGCCAACTGCCACTTCTTACCCTGGCAGGCACCCATGACGCAACGGTAGCTCATCTCATTTGTGGGAATGCGCTGTGCTGACATCTCGCACAGCAAGGCAAGAGCAAGATCCCAGTGCATTGGAGCTTCGCAACTGTGAAGCGCCGAGTTGTAGAGAATGGTGTCTGGAACCACGGATGATTGCAAGCCATGTCTGAACAGGCTGATCGCTGCTTCCCACTTCTCGGAGCGATCGCAAGCAACAATGGCAGCGCTCAAACCTATGAAATCGGGGAAGATGCGCTGCGCAGGCATGCGATCCCAAAGTAGCAACGCCAGCCGCCACTGGCTTCCTGCCGCGCACGCACTCATTCCAGCATTGCAGCACACCAGATCTGGAGATAGCAGGACGGAAGGCATAGCTGCGATTATTGAAAGTGCCGTCTCCCACGCACCAGTTTTTTCGCAGGCGCTAATGGTAGCACTGTAACTGATCAGGTCCGGTGAAATGTCGTTGTCAGCCATGCGTCTCAACAGCTCAACAGTCACTTGCCAGTGGCTTGCCTTCTCGCATGACGAGATTGCAGCGCTCATCGAAATTGCATTTGCCTGAACAGTTGCAGCCTCCGCTTCAGACAGCAATTGCAGCGCAAACGTCCACTTGCCTGCGTGACAGCAAGCGTTGATACTCGCCCCAAGAGTCACTTCATTCGGATTCAAGTTCTGGTCATTCATGAAAGCACATAAAGTAAAAGCATGCTCCCAATGACTACCTCTCTCACATGCTGTGATAGCTGAACTGTAGCTGTACTCGTTCGGTTGTATGGCAACGTGCAGCATTCCTGCAAGAAAATGCGCTGCAAACTCCCAGTTGCCAGTTTTAGAACAGGATGCAATAATGGCGGTGTAATGATATACGTTGGCTTGCACAGCCAGGAAGGTCATACACTCAAGAACGCGCTGAGCAACTCCAAAGCAGTTGTTCTTGCAGAGCGCGCTGAGCGTTGTTGTGGCGTACTTGGGGTTGGTGGCCCAGTCTGATATCTGCGGACCCAACACTTCAAGAACTTTGTGCAGGGTTGGAGTGGTGTCCTGTGAGTTCTCTGCACAAGCCAGGAGGGCTTTGATGTCCGGAATTGTCCTCGGCCGCTGCGACATTTGCTGTTTTCTGACAGCATTCGGCCCGAGAGGCTCGACAGTCACGTGTCATCTACTTGCCTATGCTGCATCTTGAGCCAGGCAAACTGCTGATAACAAACGCTCTATTCACATTGCTGAAGTCGGGGGCAAGAAGCTACGCAAGAAACTGGGCCATGGACTTCTGAAGTGCCATGCTCACCTGATTTCGGCAGAACGCACAACAGAAGGTGTCATGAGAGCTTGCCCTGGACAGCTGCTGTCAACCCTGGCCCAACATTCAGATGTGCTGAGCCGTCAGCTGTTGCAGCCAGCAGCTTCTTCAAGTCATCGTGCCAGCGCAGCCGACAGATTAGAAAGCCCTGCTTTGCTTCATGGCCACGACATCCGTGCATCTGATCAGCTGCGCTACACTCACATAATCCCTGCACATGTAAGGCAAATATGCTCATGTCTGGGTTCCCCATGACTCATATATTCGGCTTCCAGATTGCAGCGGAGACATGAACGGGCAGCAAGAGGTCAACATCTTGATGCCAAGGCATCTCTGGCTTTAGCGGTCTTGCTTTTGTGACTGCTGCACGGTGATCAAGCTGTCTACCGTAATGGGCGACATCTTTGGCCATCCATCGGCTGACTGGAACCGAGTTGCACGTGGAGGGGCCACTTTCTTTCGACCTGCCTCCTGGCAATTTGTCCCGTCCGAGCAAGGTTTGCTTGGCCACGTGATCGACATTCAGCTTCTGCCGCAGCATGAGTTGGTTGTAGGGCATGGGGAGTTCGCGCTCACAAAGTCTTCATGAAGGAGTGCACCTTAAAATGCCCAGCACGCTTGCCACGCGCAAGTGAAGGAAAAAGAATGAACTTAAGTGACACGTCCCGAGTTTTGCGCCCACTTTGCATCTTCCAGCAAATCTTCTCTTTTCTCAAGCCTGAGCTGCTGCTGCTGCGCACCACAAAAGATGCCTTTCAAGCAGGCATCAAGCAGTTGAGGTTTTTTCCGCTGGAATGCTTTCAATGCTCTGAAGCAGCTGTTGAAGTTGAGCGCTTGCGCCTTGGTACGTCCTAATGCATCTCCTGAATCCTCAAGAAGCCAATAAATGCGCACAAGGGAAGAGAGCAGAAACTTAGAGGCCAGCCGTCTATCCAATTTAACACGTTATCAAGGATTCTGCTCTTATCGTTTTCCCATCAAATAACATAAATTGCTGCATCATCGTTTAACTTACTCTCATCGTTTTCCCATGATGTACGATTGTTTTCGTCCCAGCTCAAGAAGTGTCACTCGGACATTGACCCAAAACACTTTCCTGCACTTCAAGCAGCAATGCCCAGGCCTCCCTTGTAGAAGACTGTGCAGTAGTGGCAACAATGTGTTTTTGCTTGTGCCTACTCGGCCGTCGAACGCATTGGTCGTGGAATGTCGTGGACATATATTCCTCTGTAACTTGACTCATTTGTCTTGAGATTTTGTGTCTCTGGCGCCATGGTCTTGGGAGATGTTTGGAGTCACAGGCGATCCCGGGGTGTAGCCACAAGAGCTAAAGGAGCCAACGCCAGGCATTGTGGCATTCGTGCGACAAAATGCTTCGAAAGTCTGACAGCACTGCAGTGGGCCGCAGCAAGCTTTTGATCAACATGGCGTGGCAGCTGCTCAGGACGATCTGTTGATAAAGTTCTTGCGGGCAAATGTCTGCAAACCGGCCATGCTCCATTGTTGCAGCAAGTGCTCGATGGAGCTGCATGGAAGGCGTGCCACAGCCCGACATTGTAGCAGCCCGGCATCATCCATGTGAGTGGAAAGTGTCCAGCTGAGCGCGTAGCGTAGTGACTCGACTCATGACCTGCCACGAGGCAAACGATTTGCACCAAAACAAAAAAGGCTTGCTGCAGCTTGGCATCGGGGAAGACCAGTCAGAGCAAGAGACAGCGTGTGATGTCTTACTCTACCAAGAGCCCGAGAAAAAACGTTCAACATGATAGGGCGCAAATGGCACTCCTACGTCGCTAAGCCACTAAGAAGCAGAGCAGACAAGGCCTTATTCAGCTCAGAGAGCTGTAGCCGATTTTGTGACAACCTACGGTGGCTACGTGACGCAACCCCTGCTCCAGTAGAATGAATTTGGATTATCACTGCTGATTCAACGAGGGCATGGCTCTTTCAGAAGCTCTGCTCCTCTCTGAATCAGCGCAAGCATCACCTCAAATGTCTCTTTGCACCTCAGCTTTGACTGACCGTGGATGCAACTCGCGATGTGCTTGAAGTGCTTGCTACAAATAGCAGCTCTCAGGCTGATGCAAAGAGTCCGGAGCCTCGGAGACACGCTCCAAGGCCTAGCCAGAAGCTCTTCTGCACGTTTCTCTGCAATCTGTCAGTCATGAACGGGATCTCACTGTCTCTCAACCTAACATATGGCCAGAGTCAGGCTTGTCATCACGTGTGCCACAGGGCATCATTGAGAAAAGCAGGCTTTCAACAAAACGTCAGCCCACGAGATTTGCTTGTTTTTGGCTTCGTCTATAAATAAAACCTGTCAAAAGCTTGTATAGTCTTGCTCAACGGCTGCGAGCACTGTAGGCTAAACGCAAAGAATTCTTGCTGTGAGAACTTGCAACATCATGTTTCCAATCCCTCTCATGGACCAATGTCCCGGACATCGAGGACATTCAGGCCTCCCACTTTTTGATGATGGGGTCCAAGTCTCTTGCACAAAAGTTGCCGTCGAGGCGGGAGTAGTCCTGGAGGAGAGCACGCAATGACAAGTTGTTGGTGCACGGGTTCGTGGGGAGGGTTGAGTACATGGCTGGGACCGTGCTTGACATGAACTGCATCACCTTCTTGATGGACTCCCTGCCCACAAACGTGTGCTCAATCAGCAGCAAAGCCTGAACAAATCGAAGAAGACAAGCGACGCAGCAGGACTTTTTATATGTGGCAGAACAAGCCGGCACTAGCACCTTCTCCATGATGGATTCAGCAGTGACCTGTCATAAACACATGGGTTAGTTGCACCTGCTGCTGGAGGAACCGCTACTGCCTGCCTTTTCCTTTTTGGCTTTTTTCTTCTTTGGTTTCGCGATGTCGTGCAGGCCATCATCGCTGTCGACATCTTGCCCTGCAAGTATTGACCCGATGCCGATGCGCTCTGCTTTGGATTGATTGCAGTTTGCTTTACCCTTTGTTTGCTGAGCACCCCGACCCGTTTCCTCGGCCTTTTCACGTCTTTCCTCCTGTTCCTGCCGTGGCTGCGCTAAGACTCCACATGGTTTTGGTATCGTTTCAGCCCTTTTGACTTATGATATGTTGTGTGAGAACGAGGACAAGGATGCTGTGATGCGGTCCTCCACCTTCTTGACTAAGGCCTGCAAGTTGAACTGGCCTTCCATCTCCTCCTGCTCATCCACCTGAACATTTTTGAGTTCACAACAGACAGCTGAGATGCAGGTCAGAAGGCCTCGTAATGCTTGCGCTCGTGGTCAATTTCTATGTCCTCCAGGTCGGGGTCCAGCTTTTCTTTGACCTGCTCAGAGCCATGGCAGCCTTGCAGCCTTCTGTGGCCTATTGCAATGCATTCTGCCAAACCGCATCGTACGCACCTGTCCAAACTTTGCGCGTTGGTTTGTGACCGTGGGGTGCTTCCACGTCACTTTCTGCGTAGTCTGATTCACATAGTAGTGCCGACCTTGCTCTACAGGTATCTACAGGAGCTTTTACACAGTGAGTGTTAGGCAGGTGGCCAAGATGTTCATCCCAATGCTCCTGGCAAGCAGGGGTTGGCAAAGTGCTTCAAAAGAGTCCCGCGCGTCGCGGCGCTCCTGCCAGCCATCCGGCACTTCCAGTCGAAGGTTTGGCGGCTTCACCTGCGCTATGGTGGGTCAGGTTCTGATTGCCTGAGACAGAAGCAGGCCTTCTTGATGTCATTGTTGAGACTAAGCCGCACCTGCATGCGCACAACACCATCACTTAAACCCCTGCACTTCGAGACGTATACTGGTTCAAGCGAGACAGCAAGGTGCACGGAAAGACGCCTCATATCTTTCTGTGTCCTTATCCCAGCATACCACGATGGCCTGCGGCTGGGGCAACTGACAATTGCTTGGCTTTCAGCATCCATGTCAGGCCACTGCTGCAGCACCACCTTCAATCCATTCATCCACTTGGCCGTCTCACTTTGAAGGCCACGCACTTCAACCTGCATTCTCGTGTGAAACTGGTAGGCTTGTCTTGTACCATTGCTGAAAGCCACGGTCGCATAGCTTATCACGCCATGGCGTGTATGCTCAGACTCCTGCCTTTGTGCCGTTTGGGATCTCACCCTCTGGCATGTCCTGCTGCAGCAGCACATCCACATCTGCGCACATCAAGTGGTTCTGTCGCAGCATATTGTGTCCTTCGTTTCCTGGACCTCCTTCTCCTGCATCGCTGAGTACATCAAGTTCTCTTCCTTGAGCTTAACAACCTGGCATGTCACTTCAAACCAGCCAAGCCTCATTAGTAAAGCTTGGGTAGGCAGGGTAAGGTTTGGACGACTGAATCATATCGTCCACCCTCAAACTGTACTTCATATCTGTCTGCCTGGACCAGGCAAATATATTTGGGCACGGTGACGTGTTTCATGCTTCCATCCGAAATCTGGCCTCCGGGTGGAACTTCAATACGCGGACAATTTTGCCTTACAGGAACAACAGCTTTAGCATGAGCTTTCAGGGCCTGCATCTGGTGTTTCAGGAAGCTTGCCGTTGTAATCAGGCTTGCTCTTGACACCTACCACCTCCATCAACCTGACCAGGATGAAGCTGGCAGGAATATCAAACCAATCAAGGAGCATCACAGTCTTCATCTTGCTGAGGGCCAAAGCTCGCCCGTCTTGAATTTGGCATCGCTCTCAGTCTTCTTGGGTATGTCGGCGCCTAACATACTAATACCGCAGAGCATGGATTGGCCCCGCTGCAGAGTTGCGACAAATCCGAGATGCCTGTTTCAAACGCAACAGTTTTAAGTGTCATGGGTGTCAGTGGTCAGGGCGCCTTGCTGCACCATTTTTTTCCCCGCGCCGGATGTGAATTTCTGCTTTGTCGCCGCATTCCGGACACAAGTCCACCTCACAAGTGGAACAATGAAAAAAGTAAGATCCAGAAACTACCAGGTCGATTTCCCCGCAAGTGTCACAAGTGGGTGCTTCGCCAGTGTCTTCATACGGTCCTCCTTGAACGTCGCTTATCCAAATCGACAGCGCGCACCCGCAGCTGCTGCAAGCTGGGCAGGAGCACAGGAATCCATCTGTTGAGCCAACTCCGCCGAGCTGGTCCGCACCATCAGAAATGCCACATGCTGAGCAGCAACAAAAGAAGAACCAGCCAGAGGCCAACGCTTTTCGTCGAATCGTGCGGCTAGGCTCGTGCTCAGCCGTCGCAGCAATGTAGCTGATGGTAAGCTCATCGCCGGGGATTAGTTGACGACATGCTGTCAGAGTGATCGTGAACGCCTCCTCATCTTGTGAGTCGATTCTGTACTCAGCTGCAGGATTGCAACTATGATTGCATAATGCGGGCACAAGGAAGATACCTAACTGCCCATCTGTGAGCTCAAATGCATTGCAGCGCCAAATTTTGGCCAGCTCGCTGAAGCTTGAATGCAAAGCCTCTGGAATGTCAAAAGCCCGTGCTATGGCCATGGCAGTGGCATCTGCTGACTGGCTGTCGCCCTTGAATTCCAAGGCTTCCATGCCAGGGGCTCGCAGTGCTATCGACTCAGGTCGGCTCAATGCAAAAAGCTGCTTTTGGCATACGGCCGCGGGAGTGCTTCGGAAAGTCGCCAACGCAGCGCAGTAGCAGGGTAGTGGCAGTAGCGCCGGATGAGGGAGCGCTGCGCGCAAATCCTCAATCTTTTTGCACAGTGGACCGGGGGTATATATCAGCAGCGGATCGCAGCACAGGATCTCAGATCCAACTTCGAAGTGCTCCAGCACTGTCAGCCCCAAACCCATCGGCCTCTCTATGATGCCAAGTCTGCTTTCCAATCCAGCCTCCTTAAGCGCCCCATCAAAAATGGACTGCCGCTGCCAGGATTGCATGGTCTGGACGTTTGAATGTTGACTTTGCAGGCTTGAGCCATCTTTCACACACAAAGCCAGTTATCATTGTTACGCACATCTTTGCTTGGCTATGTTATCTGCAGCCTTGGTATCCGGTGAAGACGTTTGCCTTTGCGTTTGCCTGTAAAAAGTACAGACGTGTGCAGGCGGCACAGGCTTCTCACTCTAGATTCATACCAATCGTGCTGGCCTGCTTGATCTCCCGGTCCTCCTTTACCTTCCTCGCATGCAGAGCGAGCGGTCGCGGATCCACCTTTCAGAGCAGCCCCAGAGTAGTAAACAGGAGTCGGTTGCAGCTGCATACTATGCAAGCGTATGTGCCAAGCCCCAGATGCCATGTGGGCACTGATATGCAGTCTTTGGAGGCGCGAAACATGCCTCTCTTTCGCAGCAATGGCGACAGAACTTGTAATACTCAAAGCCTCGCCGCAAAGTGGAGATCATGCTATCCTACTACGGGACACTTTTTTTGCGAATGTGCTGAGGCTGGTGTCCTTCGCCACCTTCTTGCAGAAAACTCCATCCAGGTTTGCCTTTGTTTTTGTCCTGCACCAAAAGCAATTTCTACGGATTTGTCTCGGTCCACGCTGGATCCGTGCAGGGCCTGGATAAGGTGCTCGAAAACTGCTGGATCGTTCGACCTCCACACACTGGCTGCTGAACAGAAACCCGTCTTGTCGTGTATCCCCACCCCTTGGTATATACCCCTTTAGTCGTAATATTGGATCCGCCTTATTGAAAATGGCCGCTTTAATGTGTTTCCGGGCAAGGGGGCTTAAACAGAATGAAACGAATAATAGAAGGCACGTTTCAATGCTGAGCAAAATCCAGACCATCCCTGCAGATCAATCCCCAGAGCTTCAGAATCCTGGAAGTTTTAAGGTAGGTAAAAGGGACCAGCTTCCTGTTTTTCTGCTCCCCTGTTTGCAGGGGGCCAAGATTTCAACAAGTCCAACAGTGTGACATTTCCGGCGGACTTTAGGCCACATAAGCAACGAGAGTGGACGCAAAAGACCTGTCACCAAGCAAACCATGGCCATGCACATGTAGTGAGCATCAACCCATCCGTGAGCGCACCATACATGTTGATATATCACCTTCGATCGCCTTGATGCGTTTCCCAGTCAAATCAGTTTTGACCTCCCCCCTTTCCCCGGTACAAAAACGCACAGGCAAACACCCCCAACCTGTGAATGTGAGAAAAAATGACCTGAATAGCTGCTGATTAGAGTTATCCAGTCATCCTGCCCTTATCGCTCCCAAGACCAGTCGCCACCGAAGTGCTGGGAAGCCGCTTGAAGTCCCGCAAGCTTAAAAAGTCGGCAGTCGGCAAGGAAACTAATTTCGTCGAACCTATGGGAATCAATTGGAAGCCTTGCCTGTGTATGTGCTTCGCGGTCTTCTCGATGGTCTCTACCAAGGCTGTGTCCTGACTTGGCCGCATGTGTACCTGGTGTGGTATTGACACGGTAGGCCTGCGGTAATGGAGGCGCTTGCTCATCCACGGTGCCCATCCTTGATTTCAGGTTGGCTGCCCTCGCAGCGGTTGAGCCTGAGGATGCCACTTTTTCTTCCGCCGCTGTGTTTCTTTGACTTCTTCCTGGCCCAACCTGGCACACATGGAAGTCTTGAATGGCCTGTGCTTTGCAAGCCCCTGCACGCATTTTGAGGTGTTCACTAACAAATATCGGTCTGATTACATATTGCGCTGGGCTTGCCAAACTAAAGTACTAGGCAATGTAGTCAAAGGAGTGCCAGGCGCATTTGTAAATGACCGTCTGCAAAAAGTCGGCAATGCGCGCTCCTTTCAACTTGTTGCGGCAAACCTAATGAAGTTCATGCCCAGCACGAACAACCACTGACCATTGGGGGTACTGTTGCTGCCCCGAACAGCTTGAACACAACTATGCAATTTTCACGCTGCCTTGTGTGTATACGTGTGTCCCACTGAAAATGACCATGTACGACGCCTTGCCCGTGCCTCTGCCTCAACAAACAAATAAAATTCACATGTCAGCGGCGCATGCCGGCCATCAGCGTGTAAGAGTGCCTGGAACATGTTGGCCCGTGACAACATGGACTGCTGACCACTACTGAAACATAATGCCACATTATTAAGGCGAACGCTTGTAGTCCCAATCTTCGCGCCGCTTGAAATTGTAACTGCCATCCCACCGGTACATTGTTGATTGATCCGCCTTGAGTGCGTCAGGCGTATCCTGTTGGTCATGCGACATGGGTGATACCACCCGCATTGGCAACATCCAAGCTCAGGCTCTGACCATGGTGGCTGTTGATCAATGCAACAAGCACAAGACGCGCTGCACCAATAAGGATGTGGAAATGATTACTGCCACTTCGAGCTACGTCCTACGTAAACTATACCGTGCATGGGCTGTGGACGGGTATGTTGCCATGCATGTGACTTTGTAGCCTGACGATGCTGTTGTAAGTGGCGCTGGTATTTCTTGCTCATAACAAAGGCTGCAGGACTTCATGTTCCGTATCAAGATCCTTCCTCCTCTCCTCACCCCAAACTTTCGGGACCGACCAGCCAACGCTTCAGTGCGCGTGCAAACCGGGACCAATAACTGATTGCAGGTGTGTTGGCACACTTGGCACACTTGCTTGGGCGTCGGGATAATTAAGCGATTGCTACCACTTGCCCTACTGGCAACACACCTGACCCACACACATTTGCTCTTGCAACACACCTGACCCACTTGCGACGCACCTGACCCGCTTGCGACGCACTTGACGCATGTGACCCACTTGGCGATGCACGTGACACACATGCGACACACTTGACCCACTTGCCACACTCGATCCACTCCCTTCCCATCTGCCGTAGTCGTCCTAGGTCAAGTGGGGCACGTGTGGTGCAAGCGGGCCAAGTGTGTCGAGTGTGCTGTGAGTGGGCCTAGTGGGGCAATTGTGCTGCAAGTGGGCCAAGTGTTTCGAGTGCGTTGCGAGTGGGCCAAGTGGGTCCAGTGTGTTGCAAGTGGCTGTTTAAGCCTGAATCCACTTCCCCACAGTCTCCCTCAGAATAAATAAATTTGAGGGAGACTTTGCGTGAGGCGGCAAGCCAGAAAATGCTGTCCGAAGTGGGTCGCCCGAGTCAAGCAGATCGCCAGCAGGCTGGAGGCTGTAGAGGGCTGAACATCGCAGCTGTCTCCCTCTCACAAAGCACAGTTTGAGGGAGACTTTTCTGGTGGGACGATTGGGTTGCCGCTTGCAGCTCACTTGACCCATTTGCAGCACACTTGGCTTGCCCTACCTTGCCTACCAGCATCCGCTGGCATGGGTTTCATCCGTTTCAAGCGAGCTGAGGGATGCCTGAATAAGCCACCGAAACTTGACATTAAAAGAGGGGGCCGAGCAAAAGCGGGTCCAACAGGAAAGTGTCTGTAGCAGGCTACCTATTTCTCCG
>CAJNIZ010004505.1:808-13755 GCA_905231905.1 Symbiodinium pilosum | reverse complement strand
TGAGCATCAGCTGCCCTCAGGCGAAACCTGCTGATCGCCCACCGCCTCAGGCGAAGCCTGTCGAACATCCACCGCCAGCATCATGAGCATCAGCTGCCCTCAGGCGAAACCTGTCAAACGTCCACGGCCAGCATCATGAGCATCAGCTGCTCTCATGCGAAGCCTGTTGAACGTCCACTGCAGCATCATGAGCTTCAGCTGCCCTCAGGCGAAACCTGTCGAACTTCCACCACCAGCATCATGAACATCAGCTGCCCTCAGGCGAAGCCTGCCGAACGCCCTCCGCCAGCATCATGATGAGCATCAGCTGCCCTAAGGCGACACCTGTCGAACGCCCACCGGCAGCATCATGAGCGTCCACGGCCAGCATCATGAGCATCAGCTGCCCTCAAGCGAAACCTGTCGAACATCATGAGCATCAACTGCCCTCAGGTCAAACCAGTCGAACGCCCACCGCTCGCATCATGAGCATCAGCTGCCCCAAGGCCAAGCCTGTCGAACGTCCACCGCCAGCATCATGAGCATCAGCTGCCCTCAGGCAAAGCCTGTCGAACGCCCACCGCCAGCATCATGCGCATCAGCTGCCCTCAGGTCAAACCAGTCGAACGCCCACTGCCTGCATCATGAGCATCAGCTGCCCCCAGGCCAAGCCTGTCCAACGTCCACCGCCAGCATCACGAGCATCAGCTGCCCTTAGGCTAAGCCTGTCGAACGTCCACTGCCAGCATTATGAGCGTCAGCTACCTTCAGCCGAAGACTCTGGAACACCCACGGCCAACATCATGACCATCAGCTCCCCTCAGCCGAAGCAGGTCGAACGTGCATGGCTAGCATCATAGGCGTTCGCTATCCAGTAAACTTCTCAGCCTGTAGTGGTAGTGCGACAACATCATATGCATTTGGATTTGGCTCCCTTCGGAACCCCGCCAGTCGAACATCACCTCCCCTCAGCCTACAGCAATCAATTTCACGACCAGCAGCATGAGCATCAGCTCCGCTCAGCGGACGATGCATTCATGTGACCTGGCGAACACAACACATCGCTGATGCTTCCATCAATACGGCTTGGTATGTGAGGAAGGCCCACAGCATGACTCGCTGTGTTGCCCAAAGTCCTTCAATTTCCTTCCTTGTCTCATCATCGCATTGAGCTGCAATGCTGCGAGTTTACAAGCCTTCTGGTGAGGAGCTGCTTGCAACTCAGTTGTCTGAGTTTGCCGAGAGAGTGGGTGCAGGCGATCAACCCATCCGTGCTTTGGACCTGAAGCGCCACCTGCAGGGACTCCGCGGGCATCCGCGGTTCCAGCAGCGGCTGCTGCTTTCGGATGGCCAGATCTTGCTGGACGATGCGGTGTTGAGCGGGCCAATAGATGTCCAATTCATCCTGCTGCCCTTCAGTGAGAGCTCTGCGGAGCAGGTAGAACATCTTTGCCAAGCCGCAGCAGTGAATGACATACCAACTTTGGAGAAGCTCTTGCAAAGACCACAGGATCCGAACCTGCAACATCATGGCTCAAGCCCTCTGTCTCTTGCTGTCTCTTGCGGTTCCTTGGAAGCTGTGCGGCTTCTGCTGGAGGCTGGCGCGGATAAGGACTCAGCCAGCGGCGGCGGTATAACTGCGATGCACCTCGCAGCGTGGCAGGGTCATGTGGAAGTTGTCCGTTTGCTGCTGGAAGCCAAGGCCAACAGGGACAGGGCTGACCACATGGGAGTCACCCCGATGTCAGTGGCCTCAAGAAGGGGCAACACAGAAATTCTCCAGCTACTCCGAGGTGTCGGTGAGGATTCGTAGGGTTTGCACAGGATCACCCGCAGTCTTCGTGTAACGACCAGCGACGAGCTCCCTGCTGGCCAGTGGCAAATACCCAGGGTCTCCTATGTGTTTCCTTTTGGGGTTTTTGGCAGGGGATTATAGCATGTGCCCCAGCAGGGAACTCCATAGCAGCCTCTTTTGGTATGCAGGACGCTTCCGCTATGATGAGGTCCATTAGCCCCGGAAGGGAATTGGGTTTCTGCTATTGAACATCTTCAAGTCACCAGTTACAACAACATGTTGATGTACTTGTAGTAGATACTGTCTGTTGTCTCCTTAAGATGACTTTCACTTTAAGTTCCTCAACAGAAACCCAGAAAACGCTCAAATGATTGCCAGGTTAAGCGCCGCCAAACTACCACAAACCCTAGTTCTTTCATGGTTGGCTCCTTCAAAGTCTAATCCCCTAACCTTGTAATTCCATATGCCCTTGTATAACTTGTGTATCCCTGAGTAAGCCTCCCTTTTAAAGGGCTTGGTCTAGCCGGCATTGCAGGCGTGGGGTTTAGGTGTTGGGGCAGAAAATGCAGAATTGAGCAGTTTATGTGCATGATTTTTCGGTATGATGGTTGCCGCAAGCAGGGTCCCGCTCGGGTCGCACCAACAAGAAAAAGTATGGTAGCTTGAGTAAGATGGAAAACGACATGGAAAATGAAATCAAACTTGGCTTATAGGCATAGATGGGGTTGCAGCATGAGGGGCAGGGATGTTCTATGTATAGGCACTGGTTTTGCTAAGTAAAATTCTACAGCACATCAAGCGATATCATGTCGTACATCCATACCTCTAGTATTGCTTCTATTCAGCCAGATATACGCGTATTGCATGTGTTTCTACGTGAGGGTATAGGAGATCATCTCAATATCTGTGCTTTCAGGTCACCTTGAAGCCAGAACTAACCCTCCAGCAAAATCAGCACCTAAAATCTAGACCTAAAGCCCGAAGCCTGAGCGCAACGAATGAAGTCTGATTCTCATCCCCTAACACCCAACAAACCCACGGATCTCAAAGACCCAACTTGCAACAACCAAAATTGTGAGTTCTAATGACCGTGAAGCCCAAACGGCGCGGCAAAGCCCCAGCTCAGTTCTCCGATCTCAACTACCAGAGTGCCTTACCTGGCATTTATGGAGCAGGGGTTCAGGCGACTTCCTGAGAATCCTTGACGTTTGAGGGGTTGCGGGGTTCTAGGTGTGGGGTGTGGTGGTTTGGGGTTTAGAATTTAGGGTCAGGGTTCTGGGTTTCTGGTTTATTCATGCTGTTACTGTTGTCCATTCGCCCTAGGATTCAAGACCCCTACAACTCAATGTGCAAGGTTCCCTCTAGCCCGTATATGTAACAATACGAGGTAGGGGCCGGGTAATGCTGTGAGGAGGGGACTAGGAGAGCATGACGCCTAACAGACATGGGACTTTGAAAGGGGCCTGCACGATGTCCATGTTAGCTTCGGGGAGGATAGGTGTGCCAAGTCATCATTTTGATGCGAAACCGCCGAAGACTGTCACTACAAGAAAGTGATTTGGACGTGTATATATTCAAACTTCGGGTTCTGGCCCTAAGAAGGACGGGGCTCATGAAATAGTTGCAAAGCAATGCCTGGACCTCAAACGCAGTGACTACTCAAACGCTAGAATCATCCGCGCCCAGATCGTTGAACCCTCAAAACCGAAGCCCTAGACCCTAAACCCTAGTCTTTTTGAATTCAACTCCTTAGCCTAGAGCTCTGATAGCCCAATACCCATAATCAAGAAACATTCCTAAAACCAAATCAGGGATCCTAGCATCCTCGGGGTATTCCTTGTAGTGGATGCTCTGGAGCCTCGAACGGATCATGTAAGCCATAGTCTAAACTCCTTAAAGGGGGTTTATATAGGGGATTATATAGGGGACTACTATAGGGGTTCTTAAGGGGGATACTAGGAGTTTAGACTAATTATAGCTCATGTAGGGTTTAGGGCTTAGGGATTTGGGTTTAGGGTTCCGGGAAGCCTCAAACAAATCGAAGCATACCTTGCTGTTGCCAAGTAGCATGATCTTTCCAACCCCACAGGAGCGGCGTCCAGATATTCAGGTTTATGGCTAGGGCTCGTGCCCCAAATAAAGGTCCCAAATACTTTTTCCACCCTCCCTAAATCCTTCGCCCAACCCCAAACACCCCCAAACCGAAACCATGAAATCCAAACACCGAAGCTTAAATCTACAGCCTACACCATCCCACCCCCCGTTTGTAGTTACGTGTTTTTTCCCAAGGAAGGTTGTTGGACGGGGCGATCAAATCGATTCCGGATCCATTTATGCCAGGCCGGATGCCATCTAGAAGTTTTCAGGGTGAGGGATGATATGGGCAAACTATGGGGATCTCTAGGGGTAACGGAAATTAACTGGAAACTACTATTTAGAGTTTAGAGCTATGTAAGCTGGAGTTTCAAAGGGCAAGCTGGCGGGTAGGGCACGTCGTATCTTGAGGTTGCTGCTTAGTTGAAACTGGCCGTGGCGCCTTGTGGTGTGGAACTTCAGGTGGTGATCTGTCAGCTCTGGATTGAAAAGCTGGATAGCTGCTGAGGAATTGAGGTTAAGTTACCACAATACCGGCACATATATATATATATATGTATACATATATTATATGATGGATCAGCTGCTTTCCGTATGATAGTATCTTAGCTTAAGTTCCGCAACAGCAACTTAGAAAAGGGTCTACGTTGTAGGCATTTTGTAGTCCCCTAGGGTCGCTAAGAGTAGCCCTACTTATAGAGAGGCCCATCCAGGTATCTACGACGGGGCTAGTGACGTAAAGATTTAGGCTTCAGGGTCATGGACTAGTTTGCCGAGAGCTAGTCAGAATCATACTAACCATGTGATGCCGCGGCGGCAAAGATGAGGACATCGGGATAGAAAAGGTCATGGGTTTAGGGTTGGGTCTCTGAAGTGTGCGGTCTTGCGGCTTGAGGTTTAATAGCTCTCTCAGGATATTCATGGTAGTTAATTCTGAACAGATAACCTTCTTTGACAAAACAGCTACCCATAATGATTTGAACTTCTAATGCACATGTGCCATGACATCGGGTAGGATCCCTCTCATTATGCGTTTCTTGCTTCAACACGGGAGCGCAAGCTTGCAGATGTTCGCCAGCTAGGGGGCTTTGGCAACGGACAGTGTAGGCGGTAAGGTAAGAGCAAATGTGCTGTTACGATGTCTCTGGCCAACGACGGTCTTTGTGGAAGATGGCCCATAGCATTCGCGCATCATCTGAGGGCCAGTGTTGCAAGCTTTTTGCACCGAATTTTTGGTAGTGTTTGACATGTTTACGGGCGACTTTGCTTCAGTAAGCTGGTCAACTACTAGCTTGTCTTCCGTCGCTACGAGGCCTGATGGTATCTCACCTAGGTAAGATGACCAAAGCAAGGGAAGAGTTGGCCAAGGCAGGTTTGCTGCTTCTAGAAGCCAACCGGCGGCCATGGCACTTGCATTGGGGTCAACACCTCGATGGCTCCCTCGAGAGAGGTTGATCTTCAGATTTGCCTTCGTGGTGCTTTTGATAACATGGTCCCCTCTTAGCTTTAGTGTGCCGAGGCAGACACCGTTGAGCATGGTTCGAGAAAAGGCCGGATTGGCCTTCCATACGCGTGCTCGCAGGCCAGGTACAATACTAAGCCGCGCGGGACAAATTCTGTTGTCAGAAATTTCAGACGCTGGAGAACGTGGCGATTGGCTGAAAGTCAAGCAGTTGTACGGGACTTATACAGGCACCGAGACGCAAATCTTCAACGTCGTCATGCACATTGCCATCAACTGCAGTCAAGTTAAGCAAGGCATAGCTGTGTATGACAAGGTGTGCAACTTGAATGTCACGAAATCGTCCCCCACTTTTACGGCTGGGCTGAAGCTCCATGCGGCGTTGAATCAGACAGAGGCTGTACGGCAAATTTGGGAAGAAGCTCTTGACACCTGCCCCCTTGATGAGGTTTTGGCTGGGGCACGCATTGATGCGGCCGCAGCTGCAGGAGATGCCGAAGCTGCTGCTTCGGTGTTGGATCTGTTGGATCGCACACCTGGTGCAGACATAAATGTTGCGCACGTCACATCTGCCATCCACGCTTGCTGGGCAGCAGAGGGGAAGCGACACACCGCAGCCAAGTTTCTGTTTCAGTTTCTGTTGGATCGAGGATTGCAACCAAACATTGCGGTGTACACGTGTTTGATTGGCGCATATGCTACGGCACCTTTGCAAGAGGTGCTGAACGCCTACGCCCAGCTGAAAGCTTCGAGCATAAAGATGGACTCTCCCTTTACTGAGGTGTACCTCGTTACGGTTCTTCAGAAGCCCAAGGCAGAAGTTTGGGACCGAGGCATCATGCTGAGGGAGCTCCGCATGCGATCGCCAGATAGACTGGCAGCTGCAAAGGATGCTTTGGATGATTTCAATGCTGCGGGATTAGAGCTGTCCGGGCTCAGCTTGGCAATGCAGAGTGCCCTGCGCAAGCTGTAGCCATGTTGGGAGATCTCGTGTATCAGAAAGTACAATCATCCACACATGCCGCCGGGATATCCGGGAATGAACTTGTCTGTTTCGTGTGGAGGCGCTCCCTTAGCCTGGTTGGGCATATATTATGGACTACAAGTGTCTCCCATCTGGGATACAGACAAAATGAGCTAAACTACGATGTTTTCCTCTTACTGCAGATGTTGCAACAGGGAGCAAAAATTAAGTAGGATCCGAAGATTCCTATAAGGGAATCCGCGACCATCAGATATCCCCCATAGAATATACACCAAGGCTGCTGGTGATGCTCCATAGTTTGAAAAAACCCTAAATGGATGACGCAGCTATGGGCTGACAAAGATAAACACATGTTACTTGTAAGCTTTGACATGGTTGAGGGCTTAGGCATTTTCAAGAATGTTGAGATTTTCTGCAAGTCCTCTGACATGGTGATGGAGGAAGCCGTGCGCCGCGTTGTATGCTTCAGGCCTTTAGAAAACGCAGTATCTTGGGGGCCCTCAGTGACTCAGTGGTGACCAATGACCCAGCGGCAGCAGGAATTCGGGAAGCTGGATATAATTACCAAGATGCGCCCGTGCGTAGCCTTTCAAGTATTCAAGTACACCTTCACAGCCTGACGGCATGGATGCTTGTAGTAAAGTTATGGAAGGAAGATAGCTTTTCCAGTGAGTTTAACATTCTCCACAATGCTTGGATGTTCGCTTTGCTGCTCAGGCAGCATTCTGGTTCAGACATTTTCACAACCGGGAGTTTCATTTCTAGTACCTTCCGCCCTGAGCGCAATATGTTGACCCGTAAGTCTGAATCCCTATCCAAAACCAGCTTCAAATCTGAAGCCCTGGTAGCCGTACACCTGCGGCCTGTAACCCTGCACCCTAAGCCGAAAAACAATTAGGGCTTTATAGAAACCGGTCCTGAACTCGGCCTCGAACCTCACATCCCAACTCCTTACACCTGGTTCCTGAACCACTGGGATAGCATTTGATATCGGAGCTTCTTACTCCTTATGGGGCTTAGCATGGTTAATGATTTTATTCAACAACGATTTAACACACTGCTCGACAGACCTCTGAGCTGTAAATCTAGTTCCGTGAATAACAGTAGTTGCAACAGAAGACTAATATTTAATGACAGAATTTTGGTAATTCAACTGGCAAAATCAGGACTCTATTAAAGTCGTAATATGATCGTCATAGGGTCCTGGTTTTAAGGATGGGGGTACCAAAATCCTCTTACTAACAGTGACAGTCACGGCAATAGTAACAGCCCTAGACCTTCCAAATGCCTTCTATTAGGGCATAAGTATTAGAAGCCCTACACCACAAGTACCAACAGCACCTTGAGTAACAGTACCCCTAAGCGCTGAACCTTCACCGCCAGGGCCCATGTTCCGAAGCCTCGTCTGCGCAGCGAAGATGGGACTGGATCCGCAGGCTTCGGGAGTTTGAGCTCAGCGTTTAGGGTCTCCAGGGAAGGGGAAATGTGTGGTGCCTTACAGGCTTTGCGACTTTACTTCTCTCAGCTGATCTTTTTTTGTTGGGGATAGTCCCCTTTCTTGTTGGCCGTCGTTTTCATGCTTCACATTTCTGTATTTCTGCAGGTGCTTGGCGTTTTCACGGTTTCCAATTTACTCAGTCAAGCAACCCCTAAAAACCTCAAAATATCACAGGATGTAAAAGAGACTCCAAGAATTGGAGAGACTCCTCAAAATCGAGTTCAGGGGTTGTGTTGGGTCTTTTGGGGTAGGAGACTGTGTTCATGCTGAATCTGAGGTGTCACTACTGTTCATTCATTACAAACTCCCAAGTACAGGTTTCGGTAGGCTCCCAAGGCAGAATTTGATGGTAAGGCGTTGGGGGCATCCATTGCCAGCGAAATTCTTAGAAGTCGGGCATATTGATGGACAGTTTCCAAGTTTTGTGTCAGCTTCGGGTTAAGGATTCATTTTTAGGGAGAGCCCAGGGTTTAGAAAGGAATCATGACACATTGTGCTGCTGTTTGGGTTTGCTTCTTGCGGGATTTGCGTTGGTTTTGGCCGGATGTTATGATAGTGCTCCAAGCTGAGAGCAACTTGAAAACCAATGACTTGGCTCAGTGATTTAGAGGCTAGTGTTTAGGGCCATAGTGTCTAGGAATTCTTTAGGAGCTAAAGGTACATGTTTGTATTCTGTTACAGAAAAAGATGAACGTCAAACCCCAAACCTAAGGCCGTGAGCCCTAAACTTTAAACCTCACAACAGCCCACGTTCGAAGGCCATTGCCGCGAAATTGGAAGAATTGGAGCACCCGACGCTTGCACCGGAAAGTTTTGGTTCTCCATGTTAGGCTTCCTACTTCCTCGCAAGACTATCAGCTTACTGGTTGTTAGAAGGGAATATGGGAAGATAAGCCCTATATAGTCCCAAGATTGTACATCCCCTTGTGAGATGCCACAGGGGCCTCCCAGGGCCTCCAAAGGGGCCTTCAGACCCTCCTCCCAAGCCAAGGGCCACCGCTTCAAGATTTTGAGGATGAGTAGTGCTGGGCTTGCCGATGGCCAGAACAGAATTCACTCTCCCCGAAAACTCATTACATAGAACCCCATAAACCCCCCCTCCAATGATACTCGTCTTTGCTTTTGACGTTCCAGGGGATAGGCTTCAAGTTGGCAATAGGCAGGCAGAAATGTCACCTTTTCTTAGGATTCCTGTGTAACCCTGCATGAGCATTGCCGAGAGTTATGGGTCCCCAACCAAGATAAAGCTTGTAGTCTAGCACATTGGAGTTAGTATTGGAGCCTTTTTTTTGGAATCCCCCCAACATAGGGTCATGGGATGCCCGGAAAACTTCCTACTCGATTCTTGAGCGCGGTCTTTTTCCACGAGAGGACAATCAACAAGAAACGCTCTTAGACTCTTTGCAAATTGGCCTGTTAGCCAGCTTAACTAAAGGTTCGGGCTTGGGACATGCAAGGGCTCGGCGTTCCTTCGATCTAATTATGACACTGAGGACAATTCCTCTTTCTGACACAGCAGCCGAGGATCCTTTCGGCGGAGCAATCCCGCTGCTTGCTACATGCCCTCTGCTGCATTTGAGCCACATTTCTACTGCTTTCGAAAATATGCATTGGGAACTGGCAGGAATTCACAGGGTTTCATTGGTTGGACCTCTCGCAAAATACGCCAGGATGGTTCGTTGACAGTCAGATAGGACTGTCAAAGGGTTGATTCGAGTTTGGGCGATGCATGTTCCTTCCCTTCAAAACCCTCAAGCCCCCATCAATCCTCAGGAAAACATAGACTTTGCTGTTTTCTAGCCAGCTTTCAACATTAGTGGAGGAGATCCCGCCTCGCGGTTTCAGCTCCTGTCGACCCCTGTGAAGCTAACGTAGATTGCTGTCAAAGGCTCTGGAAGGCGCCTAACATCCAACCCAAGGTTTAGGGTTTAGGGTTTAGGGTTTAGGGTTTAGGGTTTAGGGTCTAGGGTTTAGGGTTTAGGGTTTAGGGTTTGGGGAAACCGTGAACTGGTAATGCTTCAGGCCCCCCATGCGAACTCTAAAGCATGTTGCTTGCGAAGGCTCTCCAGCAGGCCCTTGGAGACACGTCCTACGAGTGGCTTTGCTCAAACAAAATGCTAGGTCTGGGCTTTGAAATCTGCAAGATAGATGTTGCGACTAAGTGTTTGCAGGGGTTTGGGCTAGCCTTTCAGGGTGGAGAACTGAGCACGACTTGGAACAGGGGATTTCAAACTACAATTCTGAGGTATCATAAGCCTTCGTTTGCAGGACAGCACAGCCTCTGGTGTTGAGAACCACAAGCGCATCGTTTGTAGGCCTTCAGACCCTCAGACCCAGAATCTAAGTAACCCTTTTGAGCGGGCATAATGGAATTTTCAGTGGAGGGCTCTACTCCTGACTATGTGAGACCCTCTAGATATGACAAAATTGTCAAGCATCTTAGACAAGACCGGCATTATGAAAAACATTGCTATTGGATCTACTTAAGGGAGACTATACCCCAAACCCTAATCCTAAACCCTAAACCCGATATTCTTGGTATCTGGAGGGATGCCTACTAGGTCCTCAGCCCTAGCTCTCACTCCGGGCGCGCTTTCCCATAAGCGTTACGCTCTGTGAACCTAGGCCAGCGGCATTGGCCGTGAGTTTGAGTCCCGAGCTTGTATTGATTGCCAGGTATACAATGTGACCAGCATCCTGAAGATAGCTGTGATTTGCTTGAGTGCTATGCTCCTCAATGCTCCTCCACGTAGAGAGGTATCTGCGACGAAGATCCCGAGACTCGTGCCAGGGCTTCAGACCCTCATGTTCTTCAAGCCCCGAAGTTGTGGATTTGCCCTTGTGGGTGGTGGCTGCATGACTCGTCTTTTGGCTCCTTTGAGCGCCCTCATATGACACCACATATTCCCTATATAGCCCCAACAATGAGCCCTACATAACCCCTAAGCCCGCAGAGGTATGATCATGTGATCTGCAGTCGCGTCCTGGACAGTTGGAATCTCGTGACTCGGTTGGAGAGTTGATCAAACTCATTCCTTTGAAAAGGTTGTTTGTTTTTCTGATGCGAGTATGTGGTTTTGAGGGTTCTGGGATGTTCTGGGGGTCTTATAAAGGTGCATGGGATCTTACAAGCTTGTACAGGGCTTAGGGTTGGGGATTTTGGGTGTTTTGCTGATGGCCCGTAGCAAAAAAAGGCCCTCAGTAATCCCTATATGCTCCCAAAGACAAGAAGCTCATGGCTTCCATCTTTTTCCATTATCCCGCTCCCACTAGTGAGACAACAGGATCTGCCATAACAAGAAACAAGAATGACAGCATTGTGATGAGGCTGTCTAAATATCATGTGTCCGGTGCGGCACCATGTTGAAAACAGCTGCGAAAATCGGCAGACATCGAAAAGGATGTAGCTGCCTGGGCTTGAATCTGTGGAGTTTCCAAATAGGTGCAAAAGGGAGGCAGTTGGCTCTTGGGTCTTGTCTTTTTATAGGCCGTCCCATCGCCATGTAGGGACCCCAAGATTAATCGCCCATACAACGGCTACTAGGGCGGGCGCGTGGTCCCTACCTTAGATATATCCCGTCTGCAAAGCCGTAGTCCACATCACTAAAGTTGGGGAATGTTATCCTGAGCCCTAATTCCTACACCTTCCATGAACGCCAAGCTCTACATCCGGCAAAGGACGATGGTACCACGGGCGGCTGCTATTATGGCGTCAACCGCGTGGAGGTTTCTCATTCTTTTGTCCGCTACGTCCTGTAAATGCTTTTAACAAAGTAGGAATAGAATTCCGGGCTTCATGCGTAGTCAACAGTGCTAACAGGGAACCCCACGCGTACCCTTTTAACCAAAAATGGGGCATGCACAGCCGCAGTTCGGGGCTCAGGATTCGCAGAGCATAGTAACGGTCTCCTGGCTCTGTATGAGATCCTCCACAACCTTTTGGTCCCCTGAAGCTTGTGCCGGTGAAGCCCAGCTGGTTAGTTACTTGCGTGGGCCGTCAATACCAATAAGATAGATACTTGCGGTTCATGCAACTCATCCCAACGTAATTTATGCCTTGCGCCTTTCCCATCCAGTTTTTGGTGTTGGCCAAAGGATTGTTCCCACAGTTTCGAAAATTCAGGGGGTCCCGTTTTGGGGGTACCTGCAATAAGGATTTTGGAGAATTATGGAAATTTGGGGAAGAGAGGGAGGGAATGCGCCGGAGGCAGCACGCAGCCTCTGCAGTGCCAACCCCAAAGAGATGAAAGAGAGGCCCTCGGAACTAGGGTTTAGGCATGTCATTGGCAAAAATACAGGGTACCCCTAGAAGCCGGTCATGTAGATGATGGTCTTACAGTCAGCTGCTCTATGCCCCCCAAAAGAGGTCGAAAAGAGAGCGCTAGGGCAGCGCAGTCTTTAGGGTTGGGGGCCTGCCCTAGCTGCTTAAGGTTTGGACTTCTGGGCTTTAGACTCAAGTACGTGACATCAAGGCCTTCCGAGGGCGATGGGGTGAGAATGTGGGGGCCTTATTCATCTTCCTGTTGCTCATTGTAGTGCAGGGATGCTCCTGCACTTCTGGCCCTTGACCTTATGGGGTTCAATGAGCTTAGAGATTGGAGCTCGCGATTTGAAGTTTCTGGGGGCGTTTGACCCCAGAGCCTGTAGAGCCCAGGCTATTGGGGTTATATTGGGACATTGGAAAGTAAACTGGAAACTGATATTTTGTTGGGGGTGGTTAAGGTTTAGGACGTTTGCCAGCATTTTTTGTGCATTGATGTGGCATGCTCCTGTCATGCGCGGCTTGCAGGTACACTTCAAGTGTAGTCCAAGCATTTCATCATAGACTTTCGCGCTGGGAGGCACTCTCTAAAAAGCGGGATGTTGGGACGTGCAAGTAAGAGTTGAAAGTCTCGAGTGGCAGTGTTTAGTAGCGGGTTAACTTATAACTTGAAGCTAAACCCTAAGCCTAAACATCAAACCCTACACCCAGTGATGGAGCGCCAACTGGAAGAGTTTGTTCTTTTGCTCTGCATGCAGCAAAAGCCTACATCCTGATGGGATTTGGGGTGTCGCACGGTCTCAGGACAAAGAACATGTCTTGATACGCTACTTGTGCAGATATCCTCAAATACATGAACCATAGTCTAAACTC
>CAJNIZ010004503.1:103782-122070 GCA_905231905.1 Symbiodinium pilosum | reverse complement strand
AAGGATTTCTGTTGAATTCTCAATTGGATTTTACAAAGGGATTTATATACAGCAAGGCCACCTCCAAAACCAGAATTTCATGATTCTAAGAATTCGTTTAAGCTCACAATTTCATTGTAAAAGGGATAATGTACAAAGAATGCTAGGATTCCAACATTTCTCCTCAATTCCTAACTGGATTTTATTAGGAGTTTCTAGTCATGAGGACCTGTACGAGACTCACCAACCCACCAAAAGGTAGATCATGGGGGGGGGGGGTGAGCTAATAGTAATAGTAATAGTAATAGTAATAGGAACAGTAACAGTAACAGGTTTAGGGTTTAGGGTTCATGCCTGGGTTGTGAAGGATACCCTATGTTGAAAAGATAGTTTCCTTACATTGGCGCATCCCAATATAGACCCCATGATGGTGTAATTCGTATTACAGGAACCTTTATGGGGAGACCCCTAACTTGGGGAAATCTTATCAAACAATCCCACCCTGAGAATCGCTGAGCATCTTAGCTTTGGTCTGTTGTGCTCGTCAAGCCCGGGGATACGACTCTTCAAGTGGTGTCCAGGTGACCATCGACCGGCGGAAAGTGCTCCTGTGAAAGCTGGCGCTGGCCGGCACATGTTTCACTGCTCTTAAACTAAAAGCGTAAGCCCTACACCTTAACTCCTCTTGAATTCTTGTTTGGGCCTGAGAGGCCTTGTAGCTGCAGAACCCTATAGGGTCCTTGTGTCTGGCAGCCCCCTGCGGAAGCAGGGCAGGTGTGCCAAAGTCTAGTTCCAACCTCAACGGCTTCGATAGGTGCAGAGCTTCTCAAGTGTCTGGCAAGCCCAAAGGGCTGATGCCTTCGTTGTTCGCACAGGAAATCTGGCTAGACCAGCTGCCACCGTTTGTGGTGCAAACACAGCTTCTGCCCTGAAGCATCGTCCGCCCTGGCCGCAACACCTCATGAGAACCCGCCCCCCGGGAGTTCAAAAGGCTTGGGAAGGTGACCAGCAGCGTCCTTCAAGCCACGCGCTCATATTTGAACCACACACATGCCATTCCATGAAGCAACGACAGCAGTTCAATTCCTCCTGCTTCCCTTCCGTAACTTCACTGCAGAAGCCCCAGCAACTTTCCCCGGACATGTGGTCTTCCTGGTTGGGCTAGGCTTGTATTCCAGCTCCCCGTTTTTCCAAAAGCGCCAAATGTTTCAGCAAGGTCCTATCGGTTCCAAAGCTAAGCACAAACCCAAGAAATTGCGGTTGATACTACGAATCCTGTATTTGAACCCGGTAGAGATTCCAAAGCACAGGCAGAGCAATTGAAATCCTAAACCCTAAACCCTACACACTGTTGGCGTCTCCTATTCACTCATGAACACTTAGCCCCAAACTTTGAATTAGCCACCTTGAACTTGATCTCAAGCCTTCTTGATGTCGGCACAGACGACCGTGGCGTGCAAGCTGCCCGCGTGAAGCTTGTGGAAGTATCTCACAGTGTGGAGTCTTTATGTTGAGATCCTCAGACGTGGATTGCCCTTCCTTAAATAGTCCTAACTACAATAAGAAGAGTAATGATAGTAGCATCAATAGATAACAGTAATAAAGGTGCCCCTCACATCTTGGAAGTTGTCGCATCCCACAAGCCTACGATGCCAAGCTCATGAAATGTGTACGGATTGCAGTGGATTGTTGCGGGATCACGGATTGCAGCGGATTGTCGCACCTTAAACCCTAAACCCTTGTGGATTTGTTGGTGCAGTTGCCAAGTTTCTGCACAATTGGGGCCAGAGCTTTTCAGCAGCAAGGCCCTGATAGGACTGCACTGTGAATCTCACGATTCCGGTGTTTATTGCATACGCCTTTCTGCAAGGGCGGCTTTCTATGGAGGAGTTCTTTGCCAGCAGGCAGAGCCTTAGCCTTGGGAATCCTGGGGATGCATGGGAGCATTGGGGGCTTGCAGGGAGGGCTTTAGGGTTTAGGGCTTTTAGGGTTCAGGGTTTAGGGTTTAGGGCTTAGGGTTTAGGGTTTAGAAGCTCGTAACTGTCCTTGCAGTTCTTTGCTTTTGGGCTTAATGAAGCAGCTCTTGCCGGCCCACGGAAACATGAGAACGACAAAGTTGATGTAGGGATTTAGTACATGCTCCCTGATTCAAGTGTGGTCCTGGTGACTCGCATGGTCCTGATGCACCGGAAGCTGTGTGTGGTGGGGCAGGTCTACAGAAATGTTTGCAAAGATGCAAGTACAATTGGGCAGTTCTCAAAGCAGCTTTGGCGTAATCCCTTCTAAGGCCTTCCTCAAATTTTCTTGTGATGCCTTTATTTCGACAGGGTCCTTAGATGCGACCCCGCTTGGAGAATGGCATGTACGGCCCAAAGACAACAATGAAGACAAGGCCACGTAAAGCCTAAACCCTAAGGCATCAAGCATCGCCTTGAAGGTCCTGTGAATCTTCTGCCTTTGCGCGGGCAGTGGCAAGTTGTTGGCTAGATGTCAAGTTTAAATGCGGCCAACAAGCTTGCCACTCCAAACTCTAAACCCTAAACCCTAGGCCGTGCTTGCTTGCAAGGCAACCGCAACCTTGTGGATATGAAGCCTGCAGCCAACGTCATGCGCTTTTTTGGTGTGCTTTTCTTTCAGCATCGTTTCAAGCGGATTTTCACAAGCACCCAACGTACAGTGGAATGGACAAGCCAGATGCAGCCTTCAGCGATTTGAATCCCCTCCTTGAGATTGGCTATGGCATCCGAGCCAACGGGAGCCAGCCTAACCTTGTCCGTGCCTTGCGGCAAGTATGGTAGCAATTTCAAGGATCTGCTCAACTGGTATTCCATTTCTAACGCCCTGACTGGCAAACAGTAGGACCCTTAGCATGAGCGCAGCACGACTGCGACCAGAGAAACGTTCCCCCTCGAGGGCGCAAATCGCGTGTCTCGGGCTTAGAAGTCTCTCGAAGTTATCTGGAGTCAATTTGGAGTCATATTGGTTTGCGCGAATGGGATGGTCCCTTGCATGTGGTTTTGTGCCAAAGATCATGCTACATTCTACGACTGGAAGCTCAGCCTGCAACCCCTGATCTTCTGCAGTGTCACGTGCCGAGAACGTTGAGCCTGCAATGGCCTTGGGCCGAGATCTTTTGCGTTACTCATACAATTGTGTTTTTTCCGGTGCCAGCAGCATGGATGACGCCATTGTTACGTGACAGAGTCAAGACCTTGGAAAGATAGGCTTGCCAAACACCAAGTCCTAGATTGAATTCCCTCCTCGCGGGTGTACAGGAGATTCGCAGGGCAGCTATGCAGCTGATCTGGGGCTTTGCCTGCAAGGGGCCTCTCTTAGTTGGACTGTGCCGGGAATTTCAGGATGTAGGCATGTAGCTCATGCGCCATGATGCTGCAGTTGATGTGCGTGGCATGACCGGCCTTAATGGCCTTAACCTCCAACCGCCTACAACTCTTTTGCCTGGTGGATCTTAGGCCTACATAGGATTTTGCATGCTTCTGGGCATGGTCCCAACCCAAAAGGTGCAGGGCTGCTTCCTTGCTAAGGGGACTCAGGAAGCAATCTAGCGTGATGCCCGTTGGAGTTGTGTTCCTTCAGGCATTCTGAAAGTGGGATCGGGGTGGAGGGCTTAAATGCTGAGTATGTTTTCCTAGAATTATCTGTTCTCGTGTTGGGGGGAAGTTGGCGGGGGTGTGCGCACATCGTCATGGACAGGGTAGCTGCAAGATGTGATCTCAAACATGGGATCCCACAATTAGTGCTTGCATGTCGATTGGGGAGTGGAATTTGTAATCAACGTTTTCTAGACACTTGCTCTCGCCTACGGTGCACGTGCGCCGAGGATTAGGGGCGAGCATAATTTCTTTAAATCAAGGTTCTCTACCTCCCCCTCTTTTAAGCTCGCGGGAGAGGGCCGGATGGGGTTGCATGAGCTTTTTTTCGGCTCCAAAGGTAGTGTTCTCTTGGCTATTCATGTTTCGAGGCATTGGCATGTGCCGCATACCGGCCAGCTGGAATGATGTTGTGACATGCAGATGGTAAGACACAGGAGTGCTGGGACGCAGAGGAGACCCATCACATGATGTGTGCCTTTGGGGTCTGCTCCCTAAGCCGGATGTGGCAATTGCGACAAGTTGCACGGTCTTGATGTCAGTGGCAGACGGGCAGGGTCATTGTTGATGCCGCGGCTTTTCCAGCATATCGCAAGAACACCCATGGCAAGCTTGAAGAGGGTAGCTCAGAGCAAGGGGAAGACCCACCACAACCTGCCAGCCTTCGACGGAGCCCTCCGAAGTTCATAGAACTTCTGCTGGTTCGCAGCAGCGTGTTTCATGTCGTATGTCGACAAGCCGCTGATGCTTCTTCCACTGGCAGAGCACTAGGAAGTTCGCAGAAGATTGTGTTTGTCTTCGTATCACACAGCCCCCAAATGTGTAACCACCCTTTGATGTTCCTTTATATATCATCTGGCAGTTCCAGAGATGACAAAATCCCAAAACGCATGGTTCATGGCCTTGCCTCCTCGGAGAGTTGACCAGCCAACGTGTACGATTCACTATGGTGGCTGCATCGACATGTTCAGGCTTCTGTGGTCCGAAAGTGTCCACAAGGCATGTGTTCTGCAAGCAAGGCATCAGACTACGACCTGGTCACGCATCCCCGAAGGACCCAGGCAACTTGGGCCGTGAGGGGGCTCTCGCAGCGAATGTGTTTCAGCCATGTAATGATGCAGGCTAATAGTAGGGTCATTTTGGGATAATGGCAAAGAAAATGGAAACTACTACATTATAATAGGGTATATAGGGGTCATATAGGGGGTTATGTTGGGATAATAATGGAAAATCAAATGGAAACTGCTTTAGTATAATGTAGCCGCTAGCCATGATGCCACTTGCCGTGGCTCAGGGAACCAGAAGCCAGACAGTGATCACTCGCAGCTGCCAAAACACATTGGTAGCCCTTGTATCACATGCGGGTGACTACAGGGACACCTCTTTTGTTCAGGACGGGTTTTGGTTGCGAGAAGATGAATGGGATTGCTGCCACGAGGGCATGCCGGCTGGTGGACCCCATACAGGATCTTACCGTGCATCTTACATGTTAAGCTTCCGCGTAGAAACGCAAGCCTCAAAAGTCTCGGTAGGTCGGCCCTCTTATCTCGGACCATAGCAGTCGGAGAACAAGCTCTTAAGCCTTGGGCAAAGGGTTTAGGACCCAAACTCTTAATGTCATCCATTCCTAACTCTTGAAGCCTTGATAGCTATCTTCCTTAAAGCTCTAAAAAGCTGTCCATCTAAAGAAGCTGAAGCACGGAGTAGGAGGAATCCTTTTCACAGATGCCCCCTTTGGTCAAGAGAAGACTCTGCTGGAGGCTAGTTCCAGTTTGCTCCTTTGGGTTTAGGGCTTGGGCTAGGGTGAACAAAGTCATGCTGTCCTTCATCGCAGGATCCCCAAATACTCCTAGGGACCGATAGCGGGAAACTATCGTCTGTTTGAACGCCAGACTGTACCCGCACTGCACAACTTTGCCCAAACTGTTTGCTGCGCAAATGGCATTTCGTCTTGTGCCAAGACAGCGAAGATTTGAAAATTGCTCTCTGGAGTCTAGTCTTTCCGGACCTTAAATGGAAGCAAGCTCGCAAAATTGGATCCTGGCAAGCAAACCTGGCCTCTCAATCCACCAGCAATCCTAATCCTGCCGTTCTCTGAGAACGCTCCAGCTGCAAAGTTTTTTAGGCCTGCCATTGTGGGCGACATTGTTTTAAACTTCGAGACTCGCTGTCCTACATCGACTATCCATTGCTTGGTGATGAATTAGGAATGGCTCCCTCTAGAAGTTGCCATCTGCTTCCTAGACAAGACCCTTTCCTTCACTGGGTGGCTACAAGGCGCTTGGGGCCAAGGTTGTTTTTATTCGCTGTTGCTACGGGTTGGTCCGTACGTGTTGCGGCTTTGGCCACATCCCAGGCCTTGCTGAAGTCCCCTAAAACCTAAACCGCCTTGCTGCCACGCTGACTACTACAGATGCTAGAGAGATTCCTTCCAACGTTCAAAGATAAGCGCCGGATCTCCTTTTGACTTTCCGAACGCTTTGCCGCGCCAACCTTCGAAGGAATTTTGAGGGTGTTCCTTCAAACATGAGCGGAAGTCCTGCCCTCCGTTCAGTTGGCAAAGGGATTCTGACCGGGCGTTTTCGGGCACTCAGCGCTTGGACGCTAGTGGTCTTTCCACTTTAAAGGGGGCAGCACGGCAGGGATCTTGTCTTGGCGTGTGGAGGAACTCATGTGAGATCTGCGAGGCTCGAAGTTTCTTGAGGCAGTCCGCCCGACCGTAAGCCCGCCGCCTAACTGTGCTGAAGCCTGACCTGCAGTAGATTTGAGCTGTGCAAGCCATTGGGAATGCATCTGGCAGCGGAGGCATGTCTTCTGATCCTGACATTTGTTCTTATGATGTGGTAGTTTCCCAAAATAAGGGGACCCCAACATAGACCCCAAAATTCTATAGTCCTTATTATGGGTACCCCCAAAAGGGTACCCCTAATTTTGGGAAACCCCCATGTAGGGCATAGTGGCACTGCCACACCCAGGCAGCTCCCAGGAAGGCTTTCATGACCCACCATTTTGCAGCCTTGCATCATGTAGGGTCTAGGGCTTAGGGCATACCCAAAAAGCCACAACACCAAAGTCGATATTTTGCTTGGTGGATATGTTCCCCTGCAACGGACCGCCACTCTGCATGGACCCTGGTGCCCTTCGAGTTACTTCAGCTGGCGTCATCCCTCTGCTCGGCCAGCGCTGACTGGTCCGGTGAAAACTTCTTATGCGATTTGTTTTGCCTTTGTTTGGTCAATCCATGATTCAGGTAAGTGCAACTCACCAACGATTGCAGAAGCCTGTGCATGCGGTTCCTGTGGAACCTTCCCCAGCTTATAGCGGCACCCCTACCCCTAACCCTCAGCTCTTTGTGGGCCGCACTCACCGAGAGTCTGTCGTGTTTAGTTCGGAGGCACGACGTGTGGGATAGGGATCCGAGAGTTTGCTTCTGACAGCGGGAACCCTATACTCCAAAACCTATATCCATCGTGCATCGGTGAATTCCGGGACTGGGATTCTGGAATGAACTTGAAGCCACACACTTTTAGAAATAGGCTCTAGGGTCTACCATGGGGCATGCATCTTGATGTGGTTGCGGCAACTCCGAGATGCATCCCACATGAGCTTGCTCAGCGAGTACTTTGCGGCCCTGAACCCCCACCAAACAGCAGAACAGCGGGATGCCCGTTGCCAGACCTGTGTAGGCCACAGAGCTCTCTTTCTTGTTCTGAGTGGCAGCGTTGTAAGGATTGCAAGTGCTGTGCTGGCTCCCCTCCTTCTGTTGCTAAAGTTTTTGGCTTCGACCATCATGCCCAGGAGGGATCTTGAGCCCCTCTGTGCACTTCCCAGAAACGGAAACATGAATGCTAGCACACAGCTTTGCAGTGCTGGTGCCAGGCAGTACCCGATGCTGCTCACTTTGTGAGCAGCTATGGGCGGGAGCTCTGGCAGATGCATGATTCAAGCGTCTGGTTGCCTACCTTCCGTTCTCTTTGTACTCAATCTGTCCGTTCAACAGGCCTATATGCGGGGGGAGGGCTCCATATTTGTTTGGAGCAGGATAGGCTGTAGGAGTTCGGGTTTGCACTGAGGGAAGGGCTGCAGGGCCTGAAGCGAAAAATCCTCAATTCTCACCTGACCCTGCACAGGAGGACATGCCAGAAACCCCATAGTCCCCCGTTAAGTAGATAGACTATGCCCCATATACCCCATATTCTATCTACTTAAGGGCGACTATAGTCCCTACGCTCCGGGATCAAGCAACCCGTGGTTGGAATGCTGAGTTTCTTCTGGATGTAGCCTCCAACCGCTCCCCGCGTTTCGTGATTTTAGTACGATTTAATGTATGTTCCTATCGTGAGCCATATGCTTTAACACGCAGAGAGGTGCCGCTTAGCAACCACCCCTGTTAGGGGGGTTTTGGGTTGGGGGTTTAGGGTATAGGGTGTCAGGCTTAGTGTGTAGGATTTATCCGCAGCATCCGGCTGGCTGCTGACGTTCTTTGGTCCACAGGATTTTAGATCCAGGGATTACGATCTCACTGATGGTGGAATGGCTGCAGGATGTTCTCAACAGAGTGGCTTAGGGTGCAGGTTCTCGCGTGAGGGTTAAGGGTCCATGATGCCTGTGGAGAATCATGTTCCAAACGACACAAAGACAGCACCATCCCACAAGTTGCAGCCAACTACTGGAGGGTCGGGTTATCTCACATTAGGTGGTGCTTGTTACGCATCGATCAGCGTGACAAAGTGGAACTTGACAAGGTTCAGGTGTTGCAGTGTACACATTGTTGCACAAGGCTTTGTTTGGTTTGGTGCTTACCACAGCCTCCCCAAGGGTCAGCCCATGGACCAGGCAAACCCTGCTTAAATTGAAATCCGCGAGCAGGCCGCCTGTTTGGGTTTTGGGGGGTCTTGATCTGGAGAAACGTCCTATTCTCGCGACAATCGTTGCATCTCCAATTAAGAGCCAGTACTTGCATTTTGCAAGTGCTGCAAGCTCTCCTCTTCTGAAGCTTCCAGCCTACAAGCGCAGAGGACCCGTGCCGCGCCCCCAAATTCCTAGAGTCTTAAGTCTTAAGCGCTAAGGTTTGTTGTTACAGGTCGCCTGGAGCAACACCTCTCCAATGAACATTCCTCTCAGGTCGTCCTTCAAATCCACGATGAACCCCCCCACTCGGGGGTGTTCTGCTCATGAGAGGGGTTGTTCCAACTTGGACCAACCTTCGCAACCAACGGGTTTAAATTGATGGGCTTGCTGCACATCTTGCGCAAGCTATTGAGTGTCAACCGACAGCATGCTTGCAGGTCCCATCAAGATGGATCATGTGGGTATGGGCCGAAAGCTAGGATCTTTGCAACCTCCCCCCAAAAAAAGGATCCTTTCTGTCAAGGCTGTCGCTCCGAAACATACCCGGAGAGAAGAACACGTCAGCTGTCGGTGGACTACATGAGGCAAGCGCACCACTGCGCTGGACCCTTCGGAGAGGAACCCCTCAGCCCTCAACCATCCTCAGCCTTAAACTCTGCACCCCGAATCCAGAACCCAAACCCTAAACCCCAAGCCCTGAAGCCAGTTTGGCGGCTTTTTGTCAAAGCTTTCGAGAGTAGTTTCCGACATTAGGGTTCATTGTGGGATCCCATTACGCAGAGCAGCAGAAAGTCGCCAGGCAAAAGGCTGGATCTTCGTCAACAAGCTAAATGGTAGTTTCCCAAAATCGGGGGACCCCAATATAGACCTCAATATACGAAAGTCCTTATTATGGGTACCCCCAAAATGGTACCCCTTATTTTGGGAAATCCCCAAATCGAGTCGAGAAAGTTCGCCGTAGGCTCCCGGAATTTTAGGGCCTCATCTGACAGGGGTTTAGGGTTACATACTGTAAGCAAGGCAAGCTGTGTGGATGCCAAATGCTGCCTGCATCTGGGACGAGCAAAATCCTGATGTTTTGGTTACCCCTTCGGGATGGAATTGTTAGTCTGCTACATCTTGCTGAAACCCGAAATGGAAACTACCAAATCCAAAGCCCTAAGACCTAAAACTACCAAATCCAAAGCCCTAAGACCTAAACCGCCCGCAATGGCTCTCAGGATCCGCGAGGGTTTTCCTCATGTTGTCCCAAAAAGCTGGAAAGCCTCAGCCAACGTGGGCGGCCACACTTTTGAGAACACTGGAAAAACACGTGCTTCCGTTCCTAGATCTAGGATTTTTGTACTCCTCTGCACGGACGGTCTTTCTGGGACCCACCCCCCAAAAAGAAGGCTTCACTTGAAGGTGAATCTTCGCATCCTCGGCGAAGTCCGTCTTGCTGCTTAGGGCGACGAAGAAGCCCTATGTCATCTCTATGTCTTCCCCACAGATAGTCCCGACATCCTGCTGCTTCGCTTCCCTCTCCGTATCCACCAGGAAGTTCTTGAATCTCCACCGGCCGTTTTCTGCCTCCTGCAAAGCACTTGACCCGCACGCTTTTCCATTCTTTGCCTGAGGCTTCCACGTGAAATTTCAACAGGCCGCGTCGAAATGTTGGGTCGGAAAACACTAGGTGCCGTACTGTATAGGCTTGAGACTCGCATTTTCAATCAGAAAACGCGCAAGTCAGCGCTGCGACGGAGAGCATGCAGGCAGTGATCAGTGTGTACTTGAGCATGACTGCGCGGTTGCCACGTCTGAGCCTGGGACAGGCTTTTCTTCTGGGCTGCGCTTGCCGAAGTTTGGGATGTAGGCTTAAGGTTTAGGGTTGACGGTCTAGGCCTAGGATAGTAAACTCGTCTCTAAAGAAGGGTGATGCGACGGCTCTACTGCCAACCCGTAAGACTCCTTCTCGAGATCAGATTTTCAGAAATACTCCCAACAAGATTTGGAATTGCATTCCAAGAACACCAGGAAGCAGAATTTGCAAAAGCATCAGCACACGCTGGTGTCCTAGTCGTCCACTGAATTACTTCTTCATACGGACCGTTCATTCTAAGTTTGAAGGGCCAACGCAGGCCATTTTGGCAGGCAGGGTGGGGTCCTCAGCTGACTCGTCATTCCTATTTCCCGTGGGTATTCCTGTGGGTTGTGTCAGAAAGCCTTGTCTGTAAACAAAACCAACGGGATTGGTATGATGAAGACACGGATCACGTAGTGTTTGTAGGCGTTTTTTGTGGCCGCTGCTGGAGGAGTATAGGCCTGACCCCTGGCAGAGCCCTTCGACTTAAAAGTGCATGCCTGGAACCTGTGATGACTGACTCAGAGCTCTGCAATCCAGTTCAGCGTGCTGCTCCACTCTTTCCTGTTAGGATCGCGAGCTGCTCCAGCTTTTCAGTGGTCGTTGTGGGTTGGGGGAGCTGGTGGACGCTTTGTTGTAACATCCTCGCTTCTCCCTGGTGCTGGGTAGGGGATAACAGGGAATGAATCACTCCAATGCTTTTCCCCCTTCCCTGCAAAGTCTCTCAGCATGGAACAGACTGCACGTCCGCATCTGGCCTGGTGTGGCAGCCTGCCGCCCTGGCAGCTCTTGGCTTCACTCCGCTAGCTCCGCTGGCTTGGGGATGCTGTGGGACAGTTCTGGCTCTGCGCCGGCCCGGGCCCCGCCTCCTGCATGGTAGTGGCCTCTGCCGCATGGTTCCTGTCACGAGTGCACGGGCTTCATGCCCTCGTGGCTGCCCGGTAGGTCTTTGCGGCTCCATGCTGCAGGGCAACGTGCACGACGCACCTATGTAGCGGCAATCCTTGACTGCTTCCCACCAAGGCATCTACAGCTTTGCAGAGAGTTAGGTACTGCGCCTGTTGTCCGTGCAGAAGGGCATGTCGCATCTGGAGGCAGGGAGTCATTTGAAATGGGAGTCCGGGTGGAACTCACTGCTCTTATAACAGTAGCCGGCTCACCCCAAAGCTCCCTATGACATCCGCCTGTGCTTTGCAATCAGTATCTATGTCCTCCCAGAGACACATGCCTGGCAAGCAGGATCCTTGTGCTTGTCGATAGTCCCTAAGCCCTAAACATACAGTTTAAAATGTGTTCCCAAGAGGGAAGGACTAAGTTGACATGGCTGCATTCTGACGCACGGGCATGTATGCTCAAAACTAGCGAATGTCTGATCCTCGCCAGGAGTTAGGAGTTCTGGTGCTGAAGAAAAGACCACGGTGCTGCGGATAGTTTTTCTTTCAGGGCAGCTAGATTCGACATGCGTGTCATGTTCCTTTCAAGTTCGATCGCTGAATTGCTCTGGTGGAATTAGCTGTTGCTAAATTCAATACTGTTTCATCTGCTGATGTCCAAGCTCAGCTCAGCTGTGTGCAGGAAACCCTTCCCCAACCGAACATGGAACCCCTTTATGCATGCGTCTGCGCTCCGAGTTCCCCTCAAAGTGTCAACAGTCACAGGGATGGGGTCCCTCGGGGTCGCCATCCTCATAACTGTCATCGTTTTTGATGCCTGAAAGCTGCCTTCCTCGTAACTGTCGTCACTTTTGGACCTACGTGTCCTTGTCGCGTCTCAAAAGTGTCAACAGTCAGAGGGATCAGGGCGGTCCTCATCGCTATCCTCGCAACTGTCCGCTGTTGACACCTCATATTGTTGTCTCAGTTTAAAAGTACTCACAGTCACGGATCAGCTTGGTCGTCATCTTGCNNTCTTGCATAAACCTTCTACAACCCTTTGTAAGCCTTCCTGAAATCCTCTATGAGCTGTTCAAAATCCTCTAGAAGCTGTTTCAAACCTTCTACAAACCCTTCATAAACCTAAGCTAGACCACGAGACCCAGACCAGAGGCCGCAGGACCACAGCGGGCGGGGGGCAGAGTTTATGAACCCTCTACAAACGCCATAAACCTACCAGTACGGACTCTATACCTTAATTCAGACCACAAGGGGGGAAGGGTTACGAACCCTCTACAAATACAATTAGCCTTCTCTAAACTTTAATTTAGACCACAGGGCAAGACCCAGACCACAGGCCACAGGCGGGCGGGGGACTTTCTAAACCCTAAGTTACACCACAGCACAAGACCCAGACCACAGGCCCCCGGGATGCCGGCGCATATAGCACCCTTTTTAGAGGACCTTGTAGGGGGGCTATATAGGGGATTATGTAGGGGACTACTGTAGGGTTTTTTAAGGGGGATGCTCGGAGTTTAGACTATAGCACAGATGGAAAGTAGACGCACATCTTGGTTTGTAGCTCCGCGCAAGTTGGGCTCAGGACACTAGGATCTGTTGTTGTGATTGCTACTCTCTATGCTCACCAAGCTATCATGTGAGTGTTGCAAACACAGCTCAGGGTTTAGGGTGAAGAGTTTAAGCTTTCCCAACAGAGCCGGCCTTCAGCTTTTTGACTGCGGGTCAGCATGGCAACTTGCACAGAGACTGGGCTCGAACTTGGACAGCTTTCACTTTCAACCCCGAACTTTAAAACCTTGAACCTGAAACCATGAATCCTAGACCCTAAACCTTAAACCTGCACCCTAAACCCTCAACCCTGAATCCAAAACCCAATCTCATCCAAAGCTGCGAATCGCGGGTTCCTGGTATGGTTCCAGGCCTTTCCTAGGTCCGCACTCAGTTGGTTGTCTACGGCCTCCCGGGAAACATACTGAAACACTGCGTGTATGCTTGTAATTATTGGTCAGGGGTGAGGGCTTGAAACCTCCGGCAATCATCATACGGAGCATGTTTGCTCTTGTGCGCTTGCAGCGCTGAAGTTCTGGTTAATTGTACATGTGCGGCGTCCTTTGGTGTGTCTACCCTTGCTAGGCACGATCCCTTCAAACCAAACCTGGAAATCTCATTGGGTTCAGAGTTTGAGTTTTTAGATTTGAGGTTTAGGGTGAGGATGCATTGTTTAGGGTCTTGGGTCTATAGGGTGCGGGGTGTAAGGTTTTGGTGTAGGTATTAGGGTTCAGGATTGGGGATATGTGTGTGAAGGGTTTGGGGTTTATGGATGCAAAGTTAGCATCCTGTTGCTCTCTAAGGTTTGCCCATGCTTCCGAAGTACCCGCAACAATGCCTATCTCACTCTTGGGTCCCGTATCTTGAAAACCCAAAACCAATGCAGGCCTTAGTTTGTGTGTAACCTGGCAGTCTAGGTAGGGTTCTGCATGGCAGCGTTGAGCTAGACCTGGAATTGAAGAGGAACAAATGTGCAGTACGATGTTGTTCTTGAGTTTTAAGCATTTGTATTTGTAGCGAACAAGGATAGGTTCATGTTGAGCTACTTTTGCCACGTATCTCATCCTTAAGGACAGCCTTCACGTCAAGGGGTGGGGGATGCCTTGGAAGTCTCCAGCCACTGAAGTTCATTGCGACAACCGGATCTCACTGTAACCCGTATCCCGTTAAAACCGAAACAAGCAAAAATATATTTGTCCAGCCTCAAATCTCAAACCCCTTCCGCTGCACCTGGATAATCAGATAGACAAGGAGTGGTAAACCAAAACCTAAATCCATCCCAGGAGACCCTGAGCAACGAATCCGGAGACACCTCCATCTCAGAGGGCCTCCGACCTCGCGCCAACACCTTCGGGCTTACAACCTCCTTGGATGGCATCGATCTGCGCCAGGCTTTACCTCCGAAACGTCTGAGCTGTCATCCTCAGTTTTAGGGGGAGCCAATCCCTCAACCCTCCACCCCCAAGCTCGAAAGCCTCAATTCCCAGTTTTGGGATCATCATGCAACTCCGGCATGTAGCTTCTAAAGCTCTACCACGATGATGTGCTTCGGAGGCTGTTTTGGGTTTCTGAGTTTTACGTATACTTGCCAAGCCTCCCTTTTTTTCGTGCACCAAAAAAGCTTTCAACCAAACAAACACGCTTAGAGAAAAGACGGTCGGCTTGTCTTGTTGCATTTTGTGGTTCCAGACCATAGGCCCCAAGTCCTGAACCTAGTGTGGGCAGGTGTAAATAAAGTTCTAGTTGTCGCTGGGAGTCAGAACTCAGGGTTAAACGTTGTGCATGCGTGGCAATCAAAGTAGGCTTCCCTGGCAGGAAGTGTAGCCTGCCGGGCTACGCGCTATATCAATTTTGTCCCGACATTGATTGATCACTCCCCCTTGCTGCCTATACAGTCAAGTTACTTATAAAATCCAACATCAGCCTCTCTTGCCAGCTTTAACTCTCAACCTTAAGCCCAAACCCTGTAAACACCGAAGTTTAAGCCCGGTCCCTCAAGCCAAACTCCAAACATGCAAAAAAAGAAAAAGGCCTGAGTATGAACCCAAATTCTGAATCCAGACCCCCTCACGCATGATCCCTAAACCCAAGCCCAAAACACCAAGAAAGCCCGAAGTCTGAAGTGGTTTAGGGTTTAGGGTGTAGGGACCCTAAACCCTAAACCCCTGAGCTGGAGGTTCGTGGGGCTTAGTAGGTACGCATATCTGGGCTTCTAATCCTACATCTAGTCCCCTAATACGGCCTTGCATGGGTTACCGCAAGTATAAGTAGGGTTGTTAGCCCAGCTATAAGTAGTCACTAAGTTCCGCGAACCTTCAAGTAGACCTTAAACCCTAATCCCTAAATGCTAAACCTTAAATCCTAAACCCTAAGCCCTAAACCTTCAAGTGGAGCAGGCAGATTCCCCGTCGTCTGAGCAACGCCTGCTGGATGAGCGGATGCCTGGTTGGAAGTCCCTCTGCTTGGTGTCTCGGCCATGAAGCTTTAGGGTTCAGGGCTTTAGGGTTCAGGGTCTAGGGTTTAAGGCTTAGTGTTTAGGGTTTAGGGTTTAGGCTTTAGGGTTTAGGCTTTAGGGTCTAGGGTGTAGGGTAGCGCAAGCCAAATATGAGGGATGTATTTCAGGTTTCAAGAGGGGTCATCCAGGCTTGGGGTTATAGAGGGTTCTACTGGAGTTTAGTCTATGGCTCATTTAGGGTTTAGGATGATTCAGTTCCCCTGAATTAAAAGTACTCATGAAGCTTGCTGGGTGGGCTTCTCAGCATGGCGAGTCCTGTTTGGGTAGGGTTGTAGGGTTGAGGGTTTAGGGTGAATATTAGGCGCAGTACTATAGCTTTGCCCATAATTTAGGGAATGGCTAATGTAGGGATATTTCAGGAGAAGAGGGTTGAGGGTTCTCTCAGCAGATTGCGGCCTTTCTGGGGGGGAAGGGGTGTATCTGCACACAGCTGTATATAGACACATGTATTTTCTGTGCTCTGTTCTATGTTCATAGAGTATATATGCCAAACAAAAAAGTAGAACCATAAACCTGAGCCGAGGGTAGTACATGGGGATGTTAGAGTTGAGGGCTGGTTCTGTGTTGCGAGTATACCGATGCCCTCATTTTCGGCAAGCCCCTTTGACGTTGTAAGGCAATCCGACGTTAATGCAGCTCACACATAAACCTTATAGATAATCTTGGCAGATGTCACGGCATCCAGGCAGCTTCTCTTTAAAACCTGTTATGTAATTAGCTTGACTTCAGCTTCTGTCCTGAGTGGAGAAGAAAACTTGAACCCGACACCTCCAAATAAAACACAAATACTGTGAAACCCAAAACTTCCAACCTTGAGGTCCAAACCCAAAAACGCTTAGCCGTCATCTTCCAACCCTGGCTCCCAAGGCCATGTACTCCGGCTTTCTGCTGGTGTTGAACCTCCGAAGCATTTTACATGTTTGCATCACTTAGGATCTCTGGTTCGGGTTTCGGGTTTAGGGCGCAGGAGTGAGGGCGTAGGGTTAGAGTTTTGGGGCTGCACCCGAAACCCCAACCCCTGAACCCCAAACTCGAACACATGCAGTTTTGTTCAACACATAGAAAGATTACGGAGTCGACTCCTGGGCTGGAGGTTATCTATGAGGGATTTAAGATTTTCATATACCCCCGAAAGGTGGGGTCAACGCAGGTGTTGTTTTGGAGTCAGGCAAGCTGATTTGACATGATGGCAATGGGCATTGGGGCTTTTTTTTGGTGTGGATTTTTTGAGTTTCTGGACCCGACACCAAATCCCAAACTCTAAACCCAAGTTCACTCACGGTCTGCCATGTTTGCGACTATCTTGGACCCAGGTTGGTCTTTCCCCTGAAAGTAGCTGTAGTAAGCCATATACCTGCAGGGTTAGGCTTCTGGTTTTCCTATTATTTCTCGCGGCTGCTGTAAGGGTGTATGACCTAAGGCTTAAGTGTTTCACCTTCAGCACTCTTGAAGGTTCACATTTTCCCATACCGAGCTAACATGACTGCCATCTAGGAGAGAAAGATTCAGGCAGAATCTCCAGTATCAACCATAGGGATTGCACTTGTTCCTTGAATTGGGGTGAAGTGGTTTGTCAACATTTAGGGTTCCTTTTCGGCCTCCTCCTCGGCAGGACTTGGTGGTTTATTCAGAGACCTCACTCTTTGACATAACTAACTAACAATCTCCCGGACCTTCGTTTTCTTGCCACTCTCCATAACGGGGTGTTGAGGGTTTTGCCCATGAAGGGCACATATGACTTCTGGTGCCAAAGTAGATGAGGCTTGGGATCTAGGCCCTAAAGCCTACACCCTAAACCGTAAACCCTTAGCCCTATCTACGGCACATTAGGCTTTTGGATTCTGGGTCGGTGCACGCCCAAAAAGATGTGCAGCCAAGGAACTTGGACATTGTGGTCTCAACCGCGGACAGGCAGTTCTTGTTAACAAATTAGGGTTTCCTTTGTATCAGGAAACTAAACCGCAACCCTAAACCCTAAACCCCAAACCCTCAAGCCCATATAAACTTACCGTTGCTTAGGGTACCCAAATTCAAATTGCCTGAATTTCAAAAGTTCAAAAGTTCAAACCAAAATGACACCCCCAAACCCGAAGTAATGGTAATAAACCCGAAGCCCTAAAGCCTAAACCCCAAACCCTCCCTACTTGGAGGGTCAGGGAGAGTAAGTAGGTCAATAATCCCTATAACCCATATAGTAACCCCCATTTTCCCCATTATTAACCTAGTTACTAAATCCCCCTGACCCTCCAAGTAGCCCTAAATTGCGATTCCTGGGAGACCAAAATTTTGTCGTGAGGTCTGTGGAACTGAACCTCACTCCTCCCTCAGACTCAGACTGAAGCTCTTGTCCCCTCTCCTTTGGGTATAGGGCCTAGTGTAGGGTTTGGGGTTTAGGGTTGAGGGTTTAGGCCCTAGGATTGAGGGTTTAGGACTGAGGGTTCAGGACTGAGGGTTTAGGGCTTAGGGATTCTTTCCGAGATGTATGCTCCCATTGACCGAGAGAGCTGAACCTCTGGCTCGTGATATGGTTCGCTCCTCGCGCTTTTTTGTTACCTGAAGCCCAAAAGCCTGAGCCCTGCGTAGAATGAGGATTTGTGAGGCGCTGTCAGCTGAACACAGGGGGGCAAAGGATAAACCAAACCGCAAGAGCCCCAAACCTGGGTTTAGGGTTTACCATGCAAATCCCAAACCTTAAACCTCAAAGGCTATTAGGGTTTGGGGTTTACCTCCAAGGCTAATTGCAGGGTCTGGGGGGGTTACTATATGGGTTATAGGCATTATTCACCTACTTACTAAGTCCCCCTGACCCTCCAAGTGATTGCGGCGAATTCTAGAAGCAACCTGCAGATACGCGCGAGCGCTGGGAGCTGATGAGGCTTTCAGCGGGCTTGTGGTTGCTTTGACGACTCTAGGCCTGTTTGAACAACCCAGACCCCCAAAAGGATCTAAAAATTAGATCCCCTAGAACCATATGGGAAATTATATAAGGATTATATAGGGGTTATAATGGGTCTATATAGGGGATCTAATTATTAGATCCTCCCAGGGGTC
>CAJNIZ010004503.1:85970-97241 GCA_905231905.1 Symbiodinium pilosum | reverse complement strand
TTTTCTTGAGGCTGGCATGTTCTTGGGAAAGATTTGTGGAAGTCTGGCTCCTGCACTTATGAAGGGCGCAGCAAAGTGCTTCCTATCAGACCATCCACGTATTTTGACAGTTCAGGTGGCGCATGAGCAGACCTGCGTTTGGCGTCACGTCTAGCCCTGCAGGTAAATTTCACGGAGTGCTGGAAATCGACACGTACAGGTACGCGCAGACACAAGTTAAAAAAATTGGCGTATGAAACAGAACTGATTGTCCAAAATTATCACGTGCAGCCAACGCAAACACAAGTTCAAAAAATGGCGTAGGAAGAAGGCCGACATCCGGCCATCCATGGATATCCATCTTTTAAGGTTCACCCGCGGGAGCCCCAGAGGATTGCGTTGAAGGCTGCTCCGATTCAACTGTGTTGTTGCAGAGCCGTGGTTCGCGTGTGGGGACGTTTGTCATGTTGCAGTATAGATTGGCATGGCGAATCTTGGCAGGCACCGGGTACGGGAGCAGAAGTCCCAGGACCAATCGTGGAGGTGCGCAAAGAATCTCGGGATTTAGCCAGGTGAGGCGTGTGGAATGTGTAATTAGTCGGTTGGATGAGAATTGCTGGAAGGCAGTTGCTGCGGCAGCAGAAGTCTTAGGATCAGCTGTGGAGCTCGCGCAGAGATTCCCGGGATTCGGCCAGTTCTTGCGTGCGGAATGTGTAATTAGCTGTTCGGGCATGAGTGATTTGGCCAGGGAGCGCCCTCCAAGTCGTCTTCATCGTCCACGTCGTGACAGCGCTCTTCTTCTTCCTCTTCCTCCTCTTCTTCTGCAGAGTCGTCCGAGTCGTCTGCCCGCCCTGCCCGCAAGCGTCCAGCAGAGAGGCAGGAAGTTGTGATGTTGGCGGGCTATGGTGTTCCGATGTGTCCGATAGGTCGAGTGTTGGGTTTTTGCTTTCGCAGTGTTTCAGGAAAGCTGGCGCGAAGCGTGGCGCGGCGAAGCCAGGTGTAAAGATGCTCCGGCCCCGGGTCTTCCATGTTGCGTTTTGTGGTAGCTTTTGCATTGAGGGCTTCGTCGGCACGGCCTGGTTCATTTACGCCAGCTGGCGGGCATTCCTGGCAGCGTTAGTGAGGGCTTGCTTGGAGCTGTGGTTGGCTTGGAGGGGGTGATAGTGTATGCGCTAGGCCAATCTCCGTCATGAAGATCCCTTTGGAGAAGCAAACAGTTCTTCGTTGAGTATGGTAGAGGGTGCTTCAAATAGTTTCAAGATGACATTAGGTCAAGCAGCTGAAGACTCAGTGCCGGCGTCGTGGTCTGCACGTCACTGGTACGAAGCGTGACCTCGTGAGCCGCCTTGGCAGTGGCGCAACTGGGCTGCTTAGGGCTACAGTCATGTTGGCTCTGGTTTATAGCTACAGGTCCAGCGCCACGTGCGCTTCTTTGGAAAGAAGGTATACACACTGTCTCCGGAGCGACGCGAGTCGTCTCGGCCTCAGCTTCATTTGCCCTCTGGCAGTCGGCGTGTCGAGCGCCTTGTTCAAAAGAAGAGGTACCCAGACGCTCGCCGTGTGGCCAGGGCTTGCGAAGGGTCAGGATGCGGAAGGTGAGTGTGCTGTGAGGCCTTGCTGTGAGAACTTCTGCTGGCAATGCAGGTTAGTGCAGGTTGGCGAGTTCTTCGTTGTACGGCCTTCGTTGAGGTGGACGGGCAGCTGGCTGTTGATTTCCGTGGTGTTGTTCGCACACCGGGCGAATACCATGTTTGAGTGCACGCAGGCTGCTCTGCCATTCCTTCGCTGCGAAGTTACTCAGCCGAAATTTGTGGGAACATGGCACGAGTTGGCTTGACACTTGGCTATGACAGGAGAGGCGAAGCGAGGGCGCTGTGCTGAGTCGCATCGGCGGAAATTTGTCGGAATGGGATTTGCTGTAAGAGAGCTGCTATAGCTTGTTGTTGCGAGTAGACTGCATCAACGTTTAGCTCAATAGAACAACAACAACTGAGCTGAAGCCGCTCGCTAGCTTCCCCCGATAATGGAGAGATCAGAAAGGTCTCTGTGTCTTACGTGTCACATGTGGTCTGTTATTTTCATGGCTAGGACCATCAGAAGTATAAGTCACATGAGTTGCCGTGCTGATAGTGAGTATGATCATGAATTCCTGAGGAGGGACATGCGGCAGATATGAGGGGACTTAAAGGACTTGAAGCCCTGGCCGATAACTCTAAACCCTAAATCCTGCAGCGTAAACCCTGATCCCTAAATCCCAAACCCGCAAAATGGAAAGGCTGAATTACACATTGCAGGTGAGTTGATGGGACGTTATCAAGAAAACCTCTATGTGGCAGGTGGTTTTTGCTTGCGCCTGCCAAGTTGTCCAGAAAAATTCATTTGTAACCATCCAGCCCCCACCAAGCCTAAACCTTTATCCCCACACCGCGAACTGGATGTTTCTCTGTGCCTGTCGGCTTGCACACGGGCTAGGTTTGTGTGGTTTGGCCGCATGGGGCACGTGAACGTCTGAGATGGCCGGTCAGCTTCCTGTCATAGCAGCATGCTGCACATCACCATGCGCTCGACAACCACTGCTTCTGTGCCAAGTAAGAGGACATCGCTAATCCTGAAGCTCCCAACTCGAGGTTTTTTTAGGCGTACTGGCTTGCACACCCTCAAAGTCTCCATGGCTCGCGGTTGACCTTGCAAGTGAAAGGTCCTAATCACGGCCCCGAATGTGTGTCTGACCTCTTTTCGCGTGCTACTTATGGCCACTAGCAGCCTCCACAAAGCCATACACAGTAGATTGGCGGTATACGTGTGTTCCAAGCACAGGGTCAATTGTTCCAAACCCCAAACAAAGTCTGTCACGAATCTAAGGCGTGCCGTGCATGCACAGGAGGTTCGCACAACCCTAAATCCTAACCCTCCCTTAACCTCAGAAACACTTAACCTAGCAGGTCCATGCTGCAAGCTTTTCCTGCTGCAGGTGGTGTTCTTCTTTGAAAGCCCAGAGGACGAGGTTGGGTCCCAAGTGTTTTTTTTCTTTGGAGTTGCTGCTGGCTCTTTTTCTGAGAATTTCTGCTTCCGTTGTGATGATGATTTCGATTACTAAATACTGCAATTGTCACTGTTTCCTGTTGATGTTCCCGCAACTCTTAACTCAGTTAGCACGGGAAGTTATTCACCTCTTCACCATGCACTCCATGAAACCTCGTCCTCCTGCCTCTGCATTGTAAAGCACTTTTCAGGAGGCTGTCATATAGTCATGGCTGTCAGCTCTCTATGATAGCCGTGTAGTAGGATTCAGTCCGATTCTGATGAATAAATGCCTGATTGTATAGCCCTACAGGTAACATTTTCAAAGCTCCACAGGCCACTCAAAGAAACCTCATTAGCCCGTGCACATGGCATGGGTGAGGCACGACATGCGTAGGTGGCTGTCCAGGTGAAAACGTGAGCTGTCATATGAAGCTTCTTGAAGGGGGTTTAAAAATTGGGGCTAAAATTGGGATGCATTATGGGGCTTACTAAGGGGGATACTCGGAGTTTAGACTATGGCTCATATGCAGAGCAGTGACGTGCATTTTACAGAATGCTGGACGCAAATTTGACGAGGTTAAACATCCTAAAGCTTGCGCCTGAATCCCCCCCCTATCGCCTCTAACTGGCCGAGGAAGGTCCCATGGAACGACTAGCAGGGTTCTGTGTCAATGTAGGGCCTAAGTAATTACCAAACCCTAAACCCTTGATTGTGGCTCAAGATTCCTTATATCATCATGGCATAAGGTACCTCAACTAGACTTCAACATGATACTGAAAATTAGTTGGGCCCCTACAGAGTTTGGGGGCGAGCCAGTAGAAACCTGAAAGCCTGAACTCCCCAACCCCAAGTCTTGACCTTCAATTGCACAGGATTCCCCCAAATACCCCAACCCTAAACGTGATGATCCGAGGGGCTGAAGAAACCTAAGCCCATGTAGGGTTTAGGGTTTAGGGTTTAGGGTTTAGGGAAACCTTAAACTGTAGGATGTGGGGCGTAGGTTTAAACTCTGACGCGAAACCCGACGCCCTAAACCGTTCTTAGTGGTGCAGATTTCCCAATCCACAGGCAAGACCCCGAATATCAGCCTAGCTTCCATATCATCTTATAATGTCCTAAAACAGTATTATGCGATTCCTATATGGTAGTTCATCAGAATTGCTGCCGCTATGGGACAATCATTTCACCTACATGTTCCTTATAGACCTACAGGACTTTAAATGATTTCGCAGAGGACTTCTGGATAAACCCCGAACTCTAAACCCTAAACCCACAGTAGTAGTTTCCATTTTCTTCTCCATTGTCCCTAGACAACCCCTAGAATCTCAATATATACCCTATTATAATGTGGTAGTTTCCGCTTTTCCATTACCCTTTATTTCCCCAACAGACTTTAGATCAACTCCTACACCCTACACCCTAAACCCTAAGCTCGAAACCCGAAACCCGAAACCCTAAACCCTAAACCCGAAACCCTAATCTCGAAACCCGAAACCCTAAACCCGAAACCCTAAACCCTAAACCCGAAACCCTACACCCTAAACAACCTGCCCCCAGGCGCCAGAGCAAGTGGATTCTCCCAAGGAAAGCGGCGAGTCGATGTGCACTTCAGGCCTCCCCTTTTCCCCCTTTAGGTTTAGGGTTTAGGGTTTAGGGCTTTGGGGTTTAGGGTTTAGGTCCTTGGGGTTGAGGTCCTAGGGATTTAGGCACGCAGATTTAGGGCGCTTTTAGGGTTTTGGGTGTTGAAGGACTAAATATCTAGGGGTTAAGGAGAAGAGAGGTTTAGGCTTTATACGGTTTTAGAGCCTCCAGGATTCGTTTGAGATGTAGCAAAATTAGGGCTTAGGATGCAAAGGGTTTTGAAATTAATTGGTCTTCAGATTGTGGGTTCTAGGGATGGCGTGAGGCAGCCTTATGCGCAAAAAATGCGAGAGGCACCTCCCACCAAAAGGCAGGAGGACTTGTTTCTTTACGTGATACCTGCTTCAGTCACCGCCTCAATGCGGAAACCCTACAGCCCGCAGTCATGAGTATTTCAAACATAGTGACGATCCATATCCATGTCTACGAGTACATATGCATGCATGTGTGTATGTAGGTATGTAGGTAGGCAGGTAACTCCGTATGTCTATGTTAACCAGGCAAATTGTCATTCTCAGTGGGTGTTGAGTGGGAGGTTATGAGTTTCTTGTGGTTGCCTGATTTGTGGCAAATCCTTCGTTAGATGCTTGTATGGGTTTAGCGGCTTTACAACAAACACCCCGAACCCTGAACCGATCCAGCAAGAGCCTACCGCCTGAGCAGCGTAGGCTTCTTCCTTTGCCTCTCAGCCGGATTCGCCAGCACAATGACGAACTCCGTTGCGATTGTCCGCTTGGCTTTGTTGGCATAAGAATCCCCAATGCTCGCTGAATAGCCGAGCTGGACAGTTCTGAAGATCAAGCTATTGTGGTAATTGAAAATATGTCGTAAGTAGACTCTCAAGTCATAGTTGCTGAGCTTCTTTCTGCAGACTCAAGCTATGCATTGATTCCTTTAGCTGCTGGAAACGACTCGGAAGGATTCTCGTCGGCGTGACTCATGACTGTTTCTATGGCCTTCGGGCAGTAGGAATGTGGAACATATGAGCCTTGAATGCGTGAACTGATACGTTATGTCAACTTGAAATCGTAGACCTCAAGCCCAGGCATTGAAGTCTCGAAGCTTGAAAACATCCCCTGGGCTGGCCTTCACTAGCTAGCGAAGAGTTTCCGAAGCCACAAACAAAAGATTTTGGAAAATGAATTGGAAACTACTGTGTTATAATAGGGTATAAATTTTGGGTTATATGGGGAGAATGGAAAAAAGATGGAAACCTCTAGTTGAGCTATGTGGCAGTATTCCTGATTTGCTCTCAAGATCACGTCTGGCTCGTTTGGCAGCCCTCACTCTGTTGCCTTCTCAGGTCTACTTTGTGAAGCTTGCGCAGCACACGTGGGGCTGGAATGTGCCTGACACTGCGCTGGTTCTCGCAGGAGCAACACACGCGCTTGAGGGTGTAGGTATAGAGTTCAGACTTCGTTGTTAGTGGTCTATGGCCCGTACAGCTATATATTACAGGTGTTTATAAGGGTATGTAGGGGTGTATGGAGATATATGCGGAAAAGGAATGGACAAGGAAGTGGACAGTACCGCATTTTTTAGGGTTTTGGTTTGGGATTCTCCTGCCAAGGAACAAAATAGTCAACCCCATGAATGATGAACCTTAAGAGGCATCATATCATAGCAGGTGTTCGTCTTGGAGGGAATGGGAGATTTCTTCCAGAATCAGGGTTCCGGAATAGCATATCATAGGATTTTGAGTTTCAGGCAAAACCCTAAACCCAAAGGCTTGACGGTTGGAGGTTAGGTTCATTAAGGCTCTGCCCTTCTACTCTGATTCCGAAGCCACACACTTGAAACCCCAAACCCCAAACCCTAATTGCTTTTTAGGATTTAGGTTGGGTACTGCCCCCCTGGGTAGCAGTTGGATAATAATAATAGAAAAATGCTTATATATAGCCCTTAATGGGACCCCTAATATAGACTGTTACTGGGAGGGGTCAGTACCCAAGGTTTAGGGTTTAGGGTCCTGTATTGCAACGCATTACAGCATCCTTTAGAACCATGAACCAGAACTACTTCAGGGTATAGGGCTCAGGGTTCAACATGCTTGGACTAGAAGACTGCTTTTTTGAAGGGATTGGGCAGGTGGGACAGGACCCATTTTATGTTTGTATGTTTTGTGTCGGCTTCCTTGGCCCGCAGACCCTCCAGTAAGCCTTGCTTTTCAATCTTGGATCCCACATTCTGAATCCTAAGCCTAAGCCGTAAATCCCAAATCCCAAACCCTAAACCCTAACCTAAACCCTTAACCCGGAGCTGAAGCCCTAAAGCCTGCACCCCACACAATCCCTGTTTGCTCTCGGCCCTCGAATCGCGATGTAGACGGCTGGCACAGGGGTGATGTTCGTCGTGTGCTTGCTGTCGCTGGCTAGCAGTCGCCTGGTCAAGTTCGTGGAAGACAGGCGCGAGGGATTTGCCAACACTTGTTCAGGGTTCACGGTTGGTTTAGGGTTTTTGGGTGTACGGTTTAGAGTTCAGGGTTTAGGGTATAATGTGTCGAGACTAAAACTAAAGGTTTAGGGTTTCGAGTTTTGGGTCAAGGCTGTAGAATTTGGGGTGTAGGGTTCAGTTTTGGGGCTTAGGTTTCCAGTCCAGGTTTTGGCTTTTGAGTTCAGGGCTTGGGATTCAGAGTGTAAGTGGAGGGTTTCTGGTTTCATGATCCGATCCTTGACCTTTGGGTTTGCTGGGGTTCCTACCCAAACGCTAAACCCTAAACTTTAAATCCTAAACTCTAAACCCTATACCCTAGAGTCTCAAAACCCTGCGCCCTCCATCCCCCCACACAGCTTAGGGTTTAGAGTTCGGGGTTGCCGGTTGCCCAAATTTTAGGAGCTTTGGATTTGGGCTTTAGGGGTTTAGGGGTTTAAGGTTTAGGGGTTTAGGGTTTGGGGTTTAAGGGTTTAGGGGTTTAGGATGTCCAGTAAAGTTCGGTCGCAGTTGACGCAGTACTTCCCAAACTCTATTGCTTTAAACGCCACTAGGAAAGATTATCGTTTCAAAATCGTACTCCCATGTGGAAACAAGAAACCTTGAAGCCCCACAACTTTAAATCCTAAATCATGAAACCCTGACCCGTAAAACTTAGACCCTGAGCCCTGAGCCCCAGATTCGAAATCCCAAGCCCAAAACCCTAAACTCTAAATCCTAAAGCCCTAAACCCTAAACCCTAAACCCAAAAACCCTAAACCCTAAACCCTAAAGCCCTAAACCCTAAACCCTAAAACTCAAAAACCCTAAGCCCTAACACCCTAAACCCTAAAGCTCCAAACCCTAAACCCTAAAACCTGAAAGCCCTAAATCCTGAACCCTAATGCAGGATGGGCTTGCAGCTCAGCGCATTCTTGGTTGCGACGTGTTCACTGCTCACCTTTCGGTCCTTGGACTTGTATTTAGGGGTTTAGGGGTTTAGGGTTTAGGGTGTTTAGGGTAGAGATTTCAGGAGTGTTACGTAGGGTTTAGGGTGTAGGGGTTGGGATGGGGATGTTGGGTTCAGGGATGTAGGTTAGACCCTGACAACTTGCTGACAAAGTTCAACCCCTGAACCCAAAACCTAAACCGGTTTAGGGTTTAGGGTCTAGGGTGCAGGAGGGAGGGCTTGCCGTCCAAAACTCCAAGTATCGGGTAGTTGGCTTGTCAGGGTTTGGGGTTTGGGGTGTACTTACTGGTGGTCAGTAGAGAATAAAGGGATGCAGTCCCTGTACAATCCCCATATAATATATATTCCCCCTTAAGTAGATTGAATATGGGGTGTATGAGGTCTTTATTATAATATACCCAAAGCCATGTTCTACTACTTAAGGTGGAAGATATTCTTTCATTTTCCTCTTTCCCTACTAACTACCAGTAATTGTAGGGTTCACGAAAGAAAAGCCTGTGCTGTTGATTTTGTGGACCTCTGAGCTGCATTGCAGCCTCAACCCTAAACCCTAAACCCCGAACCTCAAACCCTCAACCCGAAACCCTAAACCCCAAACCCTAAACCCACAAAAAAAAACCCTCAACCCTAAACCCTAAAACCTCAACCCCAAATCCAGCCGTGCACCGTGCTGCACCGCGCCCGGCTGGAAAGGGCGTGACAAGAACGTCTTGCAATCGCGTTGAAGTTTCAACCACAATGCAAAACAATTGTAAATTACTATTCTTAATACTATTACTACTATTTCTGTTACTGTATTATTGTTATCACTAGTTGTTATTAGTATTCGTATTTGTATTGTTTTCTTGTTATTGCTGTTATTACCCTAGGTGCCAGAATTCAACAAGCCTTGAGAACCATCAATACCGCCAGAGGCGTATGAACTTGTAGGCATTCAAGGCCTTATTCCGTTCCTGCCCACAACCTTAAACCATCCCTAAACCCTAAACCCTAAACCCTAAACCCTAACCCCTACAGCCTAAACCCCAAACCCCAACCCCAAAACCCATCTTTCAAAATTCACATGATCGGCAAAGCCTCATAGAAAGTTGGATGTCTATTAATAGTGACCACAAGAGACAATGGTAATTATATTAGGGCCTCTATATATTTCCAGTATACCCACTTTTAGTGGTTGGGGGCCTAACCCAAGATGTCTATAACAAACTTCGGTGAGTGCTCAACGGAACCCTAGTAGGGCTGTCTAGAAAATATTTGGTTGAAAGGCCATGAATCACCTCACATGATGCTACATGGGCTATAGTCTAAACTCCTAGTATCCCCCTCAACAACTCCTTGCATAGTCTTTTATATAATCCCCCATATAACCCCCCTTTTGAGGAGTCTAGACTATGGCTCACCTGGATCGGCCCCGAACTAGGTTTGCCGAAGTCTGGTCCCCTGCCACGCGCACGCTCACGTTGTCTGGGCTTATGCTCCTCCTTTCGGCCAGTAACGTGGTCAAGAGCCTTGGGTGTTGGTGTTTTTCCCGTTAACCCTACACCCTAAACCTTAAACCCCCAAGTCCTAGGTGGTTTGGAGACTCTAGGTGGTGCCAGATTCCTCCCGTCTGACTAAGGGAGGGTTCTGTGTGTAGGGTGTAGGGTTTTGAGGTAAAGGATTAAGGTTTGGGTCTGCAAGTACCTGAATCTGAATTGCGGATCTTGTGATCCTACGTCTAACTCAACGGGCCCGAGAGCGAGACACTGTCCTTTCCCTTGGGCGTATCGGACAGCTGCCCATGAACCTCCAAGCAAGGAACCCTAATCCGTCACCACTGACTGAGGAACTATGCATACGCCTTGGCGCCGAAAATCGTAGCACCAGAGTTCAGAGATCGGGCTGGCACCCTGAACATGTCACCGGGCTTGTTTTCCAAGTTGAGAGTCTAGAGTTTAGGTTTCAGGGTTGCAACCCATAAAATGCGACACTTCTTTTCTGGGGGTGCAGCAGAAAGACTGCTTTTTCTTTTTTGGATCTGCCCAAGACCTATTCATGTTCAGTCCATCAAGATTATGTCTTTTCAGATGAGAGTTTAGCTTTGGGAGAACTCCAAACCCTAAATCCTAAATGACTGTGCTCCCTGAGCCCTATGCCTAAAGGCTACAACCCCTAATTGTGGCAAGCCCGAAGCCCTAACCCCTAAACCCTATATCCTATATATCCCACTATGATTCCTCTAAAAGGTACCCCCTAATTTTGGGAAACTCTAAATCCTAAACACCAAGCCCATGATGTTCGAACATTCGCAAGGCTGGCCCTGACGTTTGGTCGAGGTATCCTGGCCACCAGTTGAACAGCCTTTCTGCAATTCTCCTATGATAGCTATTATCAAAAGATTTAGAGTTTAGGGTTTATTACCAGTATTGTTATAGTCATTATATTATGACCGCCCGCATTGCTACTACTTACTCTAGTTTCTTTACTGTAGTTTATTCTTCTGCCGGCTTCAGAAAACCATTCCAAGATGGGGGAGGGTCGGCTCGCTCCGAACGTCTTAGCAGTGTAGAGGCTTTACCGGAACCTAAAGGCTAGACCCTAAACCCTAAACCCTAAATCCTAGACCCTAGACCCTAAACCCTAAACCCTAAATCCTGGACCCCAGACCCTAAACCCTAAACCTTGAATCCTAGACCCTAGACCCTAAACCCTAAACCCTAAATCCTAGACCCTAGACCTTAAACGCTAAACCCTAAATCCTAGACCCTAAACCCTAAACCCCCTAGACCCTAAACCCTAAATCCTAGACCTTAGACCCTAAACCCTAAACCTTAAATCCTAGACCCTAGACCCTAAATCCTAAACCCTAAATCCTAGACCCTAGACCCTAAATTCCCACCTGGCCTGCATTCCTAGGGTGGTCAGACACTGAAGATACACGTCAGCCTTTACACCCGTACGAGGTAAGACAACGTACATCGGCAGGCACAGCCCTGCCTCCAGCCACCCCAGTGAGCCAAATATATACAATGTACTGATTTTCCCCTTGATGGGAATTGCCCAAACCCAAACCCACAGCACAAAGTCCGAAGACGCCCCATATTTTCGGGGCCCTTGAGACCGGTGTGGCCCCTGGCTGCCGGGGTACGGGCCTCCAAGCCACCCGAGGCCCCCTGTGGGTTCTGGAGGCTTCCAGAGGGCCTCCAGGACTCCAGTGGTACGAGGGGGTAGCCCTAAACTTGAAACCCTAACAGGAAGTAATTTGGGT
>CAJNIZ010004503.1:44626-85932 GCA_905231905.1 Symbiodinium pilosum | reverse complement strand
GTTCGCTGGGCGCAGGATTTGCCGCCACCCACAGATCCCTGGAAGTGGGGTGGTGCCATCGGCGCATGGATAAACAACCCTGCGCAGGTAGACGCCCTAAACCCTAAATCCTACTAAACCCTAAATCCTAGACCCTAGACCCTAAATCCTAGACCCTAGACCCTAAACCCTAAACCCTAAATCCTAGACCCTAGACCCTAAACCCTAAACTGACAGATCTGACATGTATCGAATCCTTAGAAGAGCCAGGAGTTGGCGCGCAGATCGGAGCAATTCTGACATCCCATAATTTCGGAGCTTTTCTGCTTGGTACATACCTCTTGTTGTTTACCTTGGTTTCCGCGTTTGGCAAGGGCATGAGACAGCATGCCAAAGCCATCTAGGTTTTTGCTACATCGCTGCGGTTTGATCGGCCTTTTGCATTGGGAATTGAAATTTATGGCCGCCTCTGCTATGTGGAAGCGAGTCGGCATGGCTTCACGCATTCAATGTTGCGTTCGGAACCGTGCAAATGATGTACCCTTTGCATGGGCCATTTGAATTAGTTTGCCGCTGCTCCTGTGCTGCGGCGGGCTGCCTAGCCCTACGCACTAAGTGCTGGGTGGGACAGCTTAAGCTTTTTGCACAACGGCGAATGCAGGATGAGGCTGCAGAGCCCCATGAGATTGAGACACCGCATGGTACTACTTGGGGTCATGGGGCTTGGCAACGAGTGGGGTCCAAACAGGTTGTACATCCCAAAGCTCCTCGCATTAGTAGCTTCCATTTTATTATCCATTATCCCTATATAACCCCAATATATACCCAACATATACCCTATTCTATTCTCGTAGTTTCCATTAGTTTCCTGCCTACAATCTGGAAAATGACCGCAGTTGAAGCTAGCCACTGAACCCCAAGAGCTGCCAAGTATTCTAGCCAACCCGCGATCGCAAAACAGACGCTTGGGGAACGCAGCACACTTGAGTCCTGCCTTCTTTGATGGATGTACCATGTATGGTCGTCAGGATAGCAAGATGCAAGCTATGAATATGACTGGTTCGGATTGAGGTTTCTGGTATAACCAGTTCCCTGGATCTGTTGCAGCATATGATCGGGTTTTTTGTTCTTCTGGTGGGGTGTTTCCCGATTGCGATTCTTGTTGTCAATTCCTCCCAAGACTATCACTCTCATCTCACTTGACGGAATTGGTAGTTGAATCAGGGGACCCCAACATAGACCCCAACATACTATACTCGTTAGTATTGGGACACCCCAAAAAATTGCACTGATTTTGGCAAACCCCGAATTGCCCTTCACGGAGGGCATTGCTGTTCCCTGTATGCCTAATACCTTGTTTCCGCCCACTAGACTCGAAACTCTCTAAAGAGGGGTTATATAGGGGAGTATTCTAGGGGTTATTAAGGGGATACTAGGAGATTCGACTATAGCTCACAGAAGTTGTGATGTATTTGGGGATATGAAAGTCCCCAAGCTAGTGTAAGATTACATCCTCCTTTTGGGAATAGTGTTTTACATAGAGAATATCAGCTTGCTTTGTTCGACCACCAAGAAACAACGCGCCTCATATGAGGTTCCTAAGTGGGGCAAGCTATCCCATCGTAGATCGCTGTCATTCAAAGTGTGGTTATGGAGTATTGTCGGACACTTCGGTCTGTTTCTAAAGTTTCAAACGCCAGGGTGCAGTGTGGGGAAGGATGTCCTTTGCAACAAGATGAGCTTTTCTCAGGGTAGCCCTTGTGCACTTTTCAGTTGCTCCTCTTTTAGACCCTCAACCCTAAACTTTGCACTGTCAATCATATTCATAAATCAAAGGCGATCTCATGAAGTAAGTTCTCATCCCTGCTTCGCTAGATGTTTGTCTTCTCTCTTCGAAAGCTGCTATTGTGGTGTGTTTTCCTGCTGCCACAAAGCCCTAAACCCCAAACCGTGGTTTCAGGGTTGAAGGCTAGGGGCTTGGTGCTGGTTGCCAAGTCCAATAACGAAGTTGGAATCCATTTGGCCCAGGCTTGTCTATCAACTACCCTGCAACTACGGAAGACGGATAGTAATCAAGCCAGTAGAGGCCCTCCCACAGAATGCGCCTGAGAAAAGGACTAAAGTTGCAGCTAGCAATACATGTATATATATATATACATATATATATATATTTTCTTTTTTTTGTACATGTGTATATGTCTTTGTATATGTATCTCTTCCAACGCCAAAGATTTCAAAACCTAAGCACGCATACTCCCAACGCTTATGCGTTGTTTTCCGAGGTGCCATTGTCAAGGTTGCGTGGTGGGTTTGTTTTCCCCGCCTGTTTCCTATGCCCAGACCTAAAACCTAAAAGCCACACATATATGAACATCATACAGCGTACTATACTTCAAAGCCATTTTCTAACCATTTAGGTCTGGACATTATGCGTGTGCCAGAGGTCTGGAAAGGTTGGCAGGTGCAATCTTTAATCGCATGGGTCCAGGGCTTAGGGTTTAGCCCTCAATCCTTAAACCTATACTGTGAGCGTTGGGCAGAACGAGGTGACAGATTGGATGTTGTATGGTGTCAAGCACGCCATGGCATGCAGAGTAACATGCAGAGTGCGACTGCACCAGCTGTGCCTCTTACTAGAGGGATTAAACGGATCCTAAGGGTTTAGGGTGAAGGAAACGATATCATGGTCCTAGGTTCCTTGTTTGATTCTGGTATAGTTTTTGGCAATGGGCCTGGACATGATATTGGCGATGATTAAGGCCCATTTGCAACATGGCTTCCAAAAAGTGTCAAGACCCTACCGCAAACAAAGTTGATTGTGTAGTGCAACGGCCGCAGTGGAAGCCTAAACCCTAAACCCTAAAAAGTGCTTTTGGCAGTTAATCAGCGTCCTTCGCAGCAAAGGCGTTAAGTGCTGCTGCAAGCACAAGATCGTTCCAATTTGCCTGACACAAAATGGTCCTACCATCAGTTTCATAGACTATCATTAGAGTTGCTATTGTTACTGTTATTGTGTATCCTATACATTCCCCTCAACTCAACATCGCCAGCCTGGCTCCCCAGCAACAAAAAGATGAGATCAGCAAGGATGTACACTGATCCCTATGAGCCGATTCATGAGCAGGGGTATATAGGGGTATATAGAGGTTGTATTTGGGGGTTTAGAGGGGTATATAGGGGATATATAAGGATAATGGAGAATAAAATGGAAACTACTATATTAGGATTATATTAGGGTTATTTTGAGCATGAAGCTGTAGTTCGGGATTTCATGTTAGGAGAGAGCCAGAGCCCATGAAGCATCCATGGGTTTCAGCCTCATTTCGTGCTATATTTAGGGTTTAGGGTTTAGGGTTTAGGGATGTTCTGTATGGCATTTTGGGACGTTTGGATTTTCCGAGGGATTTGGGCAAGGTGAACCGTAAATCTAGACCATGAACTCACAACGCTAGACCCTACACCCTAGGCCCTGATTCTTAAACCTTAAGCCCTGAACACCCCAGACTTGAAAGTCTGGCTTCTTCCTGCCATGGGCAGAAGTGCATGGCCCCAGCAGGCCACCAATATTGGGAGTGGTTGTAGTGGTAGTGGTAGTGGTGGTGTGGCAGTAGCAGTAGCAGGAATATAAGATCAGGTTCACCCTAAGCAGCAGTAAACCAAGCAAATTTGGTTCTTGTACATGTTCCGCTTGGGCTTGGGCTCTTTGCCGCTGTGGCATTCCCATAGACCCTACATGAACCCTCCAAAGACGCAATGTTGCAGGCACGCTCGCGAGCGTTCGCATCAAGTTTTCAGCGCTGGCAGAGAGTGGGGTCCTAAGATGTCCTAAGTCCTATTTGGAGGGTCAGGGGGGCTCCAGAAAAGGAGCTTTAAACTATAACTCCTGAACAGTAGCAGGAAATCCGAGTATTATCAGGACGGCACATGTCTGCAGCAATCATAATTTTTTCTTGTCTCCCAATCTTGATTGAAGCAGGGTGACGATGATGTTGGCACATGCATGTCTCGAGGGCATGGCATTTTTCACGTCGTTTTAGGAGTCGTTGCCTGTGATCACAAATTTCTTTCACATAAATGTTCTACTTTGCCTTGGGTTCAGGGTTTAGGGCGTAGGATATGCGAGGTATAGCTGCGGTTCACATTGCTCCAAGGCCCAGCTTGCAATAGAAGCTAGCATACTCGTTCATCTTCAAATCTTCACCAATAACTACCCCTACTTGACTAATGTAGGCCCCTGATTAATAAACCCCCTCCCCTTAACAGGTATTACAATAGGGCTCCGAATATTGAGGCCATTAAAAGGAGGGGGTTTATCCATCATGGGTCTACATTAGGGCCAGTGAGTCAAGGACACCTTTACTTGGGGACGCACCGGGTGGGTGCCATGTAAGGCTCATGACAGCTCCCTACGGGGATGAAGGGGTTACAAGAGGACCCTAAACCCTAAAACGGGTACCCACCTGACAACTACCCACCCTAAACCCTAAACCCTACACCCTAAACCTTGGACCTGTGTTTGAACCTTTGGGATTCAGAGGTTTTGAATGGCAAAGCTCCATGGGAAGCAGGCATGGAGATCGCTGAATATGGTAGTTCCCTAATTTTGGGAGACCTTGAGCCCGAAACCCTATATAGCTCCTATAATCCTTTTAAAGGTATCCCTAATTTTGGGAAACCCCCTTATGGAAGCCTTCAGATCTAGTTCATGGAAGCTATACACTTTCAATCCTCAATGCATATTGTGGATCCCATGACTTTTGACTGGGTGTACCTGAATCCCCGCTTTGAAAACCCCGCATGTAATGAAGAAGCCTGAATAGTCACCATATCCTCGTGGTGTTTGGGAAAAGTTTCTTTCATTTACAGTTTATGATGTCGCGACCGTATTCTGACTCCCCCCCTTAAACCCTAAACCCTAAACCCTAAACTCTAAACCCTTAAAACCCTAAACCCTACACCCTAAAGCCTAAACTCTAAATCCCTAAACCCCTAAACCACTTGCATTAGTTACCCATTTCGAGCCTGGAGCTCCACCACAAGCCTCAGGCGCCGCTTCTGATTGAACGCATGCTCCTTCGCAGGCACAGGTTTAGGGTTTCCAAAGCCTTGGGTTTAGGGTTTAGGGTTTAGGGTTTAGGGTTTAGGGAGCTTTAGGGGTTTAGGGTTTAGGGTTTAGGGGGCTTTATCTTAGTCCTTTAGGCCCTGTGGTATCATGTATAAGAGGCATCCTCAAGCTGAATCGTTATGTCTACTACTTTGTCGTGTTGTCTGAGGGACAGGTGGGTGGGTTTCGCGCTGAGAGTTGGAGAATGGGGGATGATACATAGGGCAATATGGGGGTTTACCAAAATTAGGGCTACCTTTTTGGGGGTTCCTATAATAAGGACTATAGTATTTTGGGGTCTACATTGGGGTCCCCTTATTTTGGGAAACTACCATATAGGGAATGGAAAAGACAACGGAAACTTCTAGACTATTGAGTTCTTATGGTGTAGGTTACGCATGTTCGCACAAGGCATGACTGGGCTTCCAGTAAAAAGTCGCTTACCCACCCTAAACCCTGAACCCTAAACCGGGTCTCTCCGATAAGCTTGAGGTAGATTTAGATGAGAGGTTCTCAAAAAGGAAATCCTAAACTCTAAATCCTCAACCCTAAACCCTAAAGCCTAAATCCTAAACCCTAAACCCTAAGACCTAAATCCTACACCCTACAGGATCCTTCAGAGGGAACCCCTGGCAGAATCCTTTTGTAGTTTGGGTTTAGGGGCTTAGGGCTCAGTAGGTGCCCCTACTTGGAGGTTCATGCGATTTAGGGTTTAGGGTTTAAGGTTTAGGGTTTAGGGTTTAAGGTTTAGTAACTACTTATAACTAGGGTTATAAACCGACCTATACTTGGGGTAAGCCTTATAAGGCCATTGAGGGGCATTGTAAGTGTCGTTATACAAGCGCTAAACCCTAAACCCCTAAACCCCTAAACCCCAAACCCCAAACCCTACACCCTAAATCCTAAACCCCTAAACCCTAAACCTCAAACCCCAAACCTCGCTTTGTCGACCTGGTCGTTGGCTGGGAGTGGGGCATGGATTCAGGGAGCCCCACACCCTAACCTTGAACTCCCTGGCCCTAAGCACCAAACCATAGACCGTAAACATGAACTCCCTAAAGCTTAGATCCCTAAACCTTAAGACCTTCAGCACGAAAGTCCCCAAACCTCAAATCCGTAAGCGTGCAGGTGTGGTCGACTGAAGGATGGAAGTCTCCTGACACTTGCAGACCCTGGTATGAATGTTGTTCAAGGCATGCAGCCGGGCAGTTCTGCCCAACACTCCGTTACTGTTGATACGCACAATCCTGCTTGACCTTATGCCCGACCTTGAAAACATGTCCATCCGGGTTGCGCCCGCACTTCCTGCGGTTCATGATCACAGTTATGGGTATAGGTGTGGGAGCATCCATGGCCTCCCCACAGTGCGCTAGCATCCTTTGTTGGCAAAGCAATGCAAACACCCCTTTGACTCCAGTTGCATTTTCTGGGCCCTGGAGAAGTATATCTAGGGGTTATATAGGGATAATGGAAAAGAAAATGGAAGCTACTATTTAGGTTTAGGGTTTACCATGCCCTCAGTAAGGACCACAACAAGTTTACGCTAGGGCTGATTGTCGGGTCTTCATAGGCGCTTTGCCTTGGCGACCACAGCACGTCATGCGCTCTTCCCTCTTCTCCCAGCTGAGTTGGGTCTTGGTTGGTGCTGCTACTTTCATCAGGTTTGCTTGAGTGTCAGACAGGTCTGAAATCCCAAAGTCTTTAAGTCTGAGCTTATCCTTGCATCGGCAGGGTGCGCAGTTTAGCACAGGACCAAGCCTTAAGAAGTAAGCATCAAAATCGCAGACGCCCCACTTAGTGGGCTTTCTGTCCGGTTGAAGGCTGTTGACAGTCATGTATTATGGAAATGTCCTCTGGAAGCTCAGCAGGCTTCGCACGTGCGGCGGTATGTTGCCAGAGAAGCTCCATGCAGCTCCTGAGCCATTGCTTGCAGTGGCAGGGCCGCGGGTACATGCATTGACCACGTGTCCGCACAGCGCTGACCATTGGAAAGCGCTCGCTTGAGGGCTCTGATGCTTTGAAGCTGATACATCCCACGCTGGCAAAGTGACGTCAGGCACATCCCCACCTGCCCACCGCCTTCTTCTAAGGGGGCGCAGAAAATTTGTATAGAATCCCAAACCTTGTGCCTTTCATCATGCCTGGACTCACTCATGGAGGCGCGTGCGCTTACTTGAAGCTTGTGCGTGACATGTTTTTGCGGCTTTTTGCGATGCACCTGGGAGGTTTCCAACAGAGTAAGTCACTCTGTGAGTGTCCCGACAACAATTTTTTTGGATGCAGAAGGCTCCCCAGAATTGGATAAAGTCGCGCTATGAATCCACTGCCTTGGTGTCTTTGTCTGCTTCCTGCAAAGTAGCCGGTTCAAACCCTGGGCCATCGTTTGAGCAGAAGTGACCCAAGCGACCGCACGGCAAATCCAGCGCAGCAGATCCGTTACGCTAGAGGCAGGGCACGGAGCTTGCTTGGGCTGGCGTTCTGGGCTGTTGATCTGCGCAGCCCAAGGAACTGATGCGATCTTTCGCACGGTGTCCGCATGGCCTTGGCGACGCTTTGCATGTGACCTCTGCTCAGATGTCAGCACAGGAGCTTGCTGGACAGGTTATATAGGGATAACGGAAAAGAAAATGGAAGCTACTACAAGATATTGGGGTTATATAGGAATAGTGGAAAAGAAAATGGTAACCACCATAATATATTGGGATTATATAGGGATCCCCAAGTCCTATGCGTGTCACTCGTTGTTGGCCATTCACTCTGGGCCTGTCTACTTGGGTTCTCATTGGATCTGCGGTTACTCGACGACGAGAAGCGCGTGACCAAGCGCCAACGCCTCCCCCCTTGCACCATTGTCAGCCCTTCTAATTCTACCCAAGGAAGGAACCCTAAACCCCAAACCCCTGTGCGATTCAATGTCTTCCGACGTGGCTTAATGTCCGTGTCTGCAGGTGTGGATTTGCGAGCTTCACAGAATAATCCCTACTAGGGCCCCCCCGATAATCCCCATATATCGCCAGGGTCCTAAAGGACCCTCCTATGTTGAAAACCTCCCATGTAGGGACTCCTGCCTGACTGACTGCAAGCTAAGGCTTGGCGTTCAGACGGATTGGTTCTCATTGAGCCTAAGGGTTTCAGTCAGCACCAGCAGAAGTCGTTCAGTCATTCAATTTCCTCTGTGGAGCATCCTACTGCTGTGAGGGCCGGTTTTCTTTGAACACCCATGCGGTTCGACCTGAAGTTGGCAATCCGACCCCTAACAGTGGCCTGCAACATCCTAGATAAAGTCGCTTTCCTCCTCAGCTTTGCAGAAGGTCCAAGTTGGTATGCCAGGATGCCTGCCCCAAGCCGGGCTATAAGTTGGTGGCATTTAGGTTCAGCCCCGCTTCAAAATTGAAATGCCGTTAGTTCCCGGAAAATTTGCAGAGTGCATGTCCTTGGGGGCTCTGCGCTCGCTTGCTGGGCCCAGTCTGCATCTTTCACATCATAGGATGCCAGTCTGAAGAGTTCAAAGGACACTACCCTAAACTCCCTAAACCCTAAACCCTAAACTCCCTAAACCCTAAACCCTGACTTTATACTCCATAGATCGTAACCCCGAAGCCTGGATGCCGAGCTGGGCTTCAGCATCGAGACGTCTTCGCGCCAAACTTGCAACTGCACTGAAAGCAAGGTCCAGCCCCACAGCATTCAGACCCTAAACCCCTAAGACCCTAAACCCTAAGACCCTAAACCCTAAACCCGTAAACCCTAAACCCCTAAATCCTAAGCCCTAAATCCAAGTTGTTGGCTGGACTTTTATGGGCCCGTCTCCTCTCTGGCCGCATTCCTCCTGCCTCGTGCCAAGTGGCATGGGTGGGTCAGACCGCTTCAGAGTTAAGCCGGTTTAGGGTTTAGGGTTTAGAGTTTAGGGTTCAGGCAGCAGAGGCGTTTTCACGTAACCTTGCAGCCTGGACCTGCTGTGGGCTGAGCTTTTCGGGCATGCTCGACTTCCTATGGCATCTTCCGAACTTGGTGCTGGGAGGCAAGCAGTTTTTGCTGAACTTTCAGGGCTACAGACAAAGGCAAGTTGATGTATACCTCCCTAAGCCCTAAACCCTATAGGCAATCCATTCATGGCATGTACGTGGAAGCCACGCGAGGAAGCTTCGGGAGGCGCTAGGCCCGGCTAGGCTCAAGGTCAGGCTGCAAAGCTTAAACCGTACAGACGCTAAAAGCTTAGGGTCTAGGTGCAAGGCCGCTGATGCTGGCTACTGGGAATTCCATGATTCAGGCTTTCAGGGCATCCGCCTCGATTCGGCTTGGAACGTGTCCTTCGGCCTTCATGTCTGCCTCAGCTTTCAGTGTTAAGGTTTATGGCAACGCAGGCAGGCCTACCAGCAGTTATCTGCGAACACTGGAGCCCTACCCTTCTAATCCTGAAGCCCTAAAGCCTCACACCCTAAACCCTAAAACCCTGAACCGTGTTTTTTCGTTGGTCGAAATTTGGCCAACAAGTCTGGAGGGTTGAGAGCTGCGCATCAAGCCAACACCTTCCCTGTAGACTCTAAGCCCTAGACGTTACACCTTAAACCCTATATTCCCCCTTAAATAGATAGAATATGGCTTTGGGTCTATTATAACAAGATCCCCATATACCCCATACTCTATCGACTTAAGGGGGACTATAAGCCTTAAGCATTACACCCTAAACCCTGCCTGGGCGCTTGCAGACGTCTTAGCCAGTGAAGTAGCTAAGCTTTTCCAAAGCCTCTCCCTAGCCTTGTGGGGACATTCAGGGCAAAACAATCCACCTATATAATCCTTAATAAGGACCCACATCATCCCTTCATAATCCCTACATACCCACAGGGTTCCTAGGGGCACCTTTTTTCAAGAAACAGACATGTGCTTTGGAGCGAGGTTTGCGAGATTTCAAGGATGCATCCTTCACAGCTCAGGTTCCCAGCTTCGACGCCCGCAAAGGTTTAAGGTTTAGGGTTGAGGGTCTAAGGAGTTTAGGGCTGAGGGCTTCTTCTGAGCCCTAGGCCCACCAGCACTAAAGGGATGTAAGGAGTGCTAAGACGAACATCCTAGAGGAGGTGGCATGCGACTGCTTGGATAGGGACTCCAAAGGCTACAGACACAGAAAAGCACCTCAAAGGGATTGGGCAACTTCAGAGTGAGACCCTCCTAGGACTGTTCCCAAGGGTTGCTGGAGAGAGGACTCTCCATGATCTAGGGACCTAGGTTAGGTGCTCTAACTTGGAGTTGGCGTCTGCGGCATCTTCGCTTTGCGTTGGGTTGGGTCCTGTCTCCCTGCTGTGGGTTTTTTATTCTTCTTCCCGAAGTGAGCCAGCAGGTCTGCAACAGGGTGGCCTGCTTGCAGCTCTGCAAGTCTGTGGCTCCGAAGTCTCCGCCCAAAGCACAAAGCCCTGACCCCAGAGCCCCCATTAAGTAGATAGACCATGGAATTGCCCACTGTCATAATAATATTCCCATATACCCCATATTCTATCTACTTAAGGGGGAGTAACAGCTCTGAAAATACAAGAGGCGAACCTGGGCTGTTGGGGCTCCTAGTATCATTGCCGGGCTGCTGGCCCGATCTATGCCACTGCCGCAGGACGGCTGCCGCCGTCTATGTGGTGTTGGTTCGTGAAACCACTTCAAAACTAATGTAGACTCCTGATTGATAAGCCCCCTCCTTTTAAGGGCCTTAATAGTAGGATCCCGATTATGATCCCCATTAAGGGGAGGGGGTTTCTTAATCAGGGGCCTGGGCTTGGCGCCGTGCACAAACCACAGGAGGGTTCCTGGAGTGGCCTGAGCCTTTTTGGGGGGATTGACTTCCCTAAACCCTAAACCCTTAACCCTAAACCCTTAACCCTAAACCCTTAACCCTAAACCCTTAACCCTAAACCCTTAACCCTGAACTTCTGGTGGCATCTTCCGCATCTGCTGGCAAGCAGTTTGGACGACACGTCTGGAACCCAAAGGACTGTGAAACGGAGGCCGCGACATTCTTCCGACATTTCAGGGTCTCTGCGCTCCAAAGCCGGCAGCAAGCGACCCTCATCTAATTTCAAGATTCCCGTCCCTTCCTCAAGGCAATCACGGGGGCCAGTTTGGGACCAAACCCTTAACACTAAACCCTCAACTCTAAACTCTAAACCCTAAGCCTCCTTATATCGGGAATCCGTACACCTCAGGCACACATTCGAGATGCCGCCTCGTAAGCCCTTCATCCTGGCTGATGCCTCCTTGCATGGTTCAGTCACCCAGGACCACACCATCCACTAGTTTAGGGTTTAGGGTTTAGGGTTTAGGCTGAGTGCCATAAATAGGGGGACTCCAAACCCAAATGCCAGAATCCTTACTGCTGGCACCCCCAAAATGGTGCCCCTAATTTTGGAAAGCTCCCATGTTCCTCCAAGCCCAACAGACAAAGCCCAGCTGTTCTGTAAGGTTGTGGGCCTGCTCATGATGGGCACACAGCATGTAAACACCCAGAATATGCCAGTGGTCTGATCTTCGAAGCAAATGTTGCGCTTCGTCCTCATTACTTTTGGATCCCTGAGCCCCATGTTCTTAAAGCCTAAGCCCAACTCCCACGCATTTCCCCAAGCCCTGAACCCAGCAACTAAGGCTAAATGGGCTAGAATCTAAACTCCTCAAGGGGGTTATATAAGGGATTATATAGAGGACCACTGCAAGGGTTATTAAGGGGGATACTAGGCGGTTGGGTGTTCTTCAAAGATGGCCTACTCTCTGAACCCTAGGTGGCTGGTAGTTCGTGCTTCGTTGTTGCACTGCCTGAGCAGGGTCCTTGCGGAGGGCATGTGGGAGTTTCCCAAAATTAGGGGTACCCTTTTGGGGTCCCCATAATAGGGACTATAGTATTTTGGGGTCTATATTGTGGTCCCCCTATTTTGAGAAAGTACCATGTGTTCCCCAGTCATTACCGCCAGGTGCCAGAAGATTTTGCTCCGGACCCGCCAAAGAATCCTTTGTTATCCCCATGTATCCCTGGGGTCCCTTAAGGCCCCCTACTTTGAGAAGTCCATGTTCCATGGAGGCTGGCTGAGAAGCAGCCGCCAGCATTCAATTATGATCTTGGAGGTCTCAGGGTTCCACTTGGCCCAGACCAGGAGCTTTCCTGAAAGCTTGGGGCAGGTGTGCATGATTTCATTGTCAGGCTGTTGGCCGGATCTCCACAAATGCCGCATTGCTGCTGCTGCTGCCGTCCATGTAGCCTTGGCATGCATCAGACCATTGCAAAACTAAGCGCGATTCATAAACCACCGAAGGGTGATGTGAGCACTTTGCAGACTGTGCCGGCAGCATGCGCCTGTTGGGGGCTGTTTCACTTGCAGTGGCATCTTCCCCATTTGGTGGGCATGTCTGCTTTTACGTGGAGGAGATCTGGCCCTTCGTCCAGAAGCAGAAGGCCCCTGAAGCGGAGAAAACAGCACTCTAATGAACTCTCACGATCTGTTAGCCAAGGTTAAAGGATCATATGGGGGTTTCCCAAATTGAGGGTGCCTTATTAAGAAGGATGGTCGTATTTGGGGGTCTATATAGGGGTCTCCTTACTTTGGGACGCTACCATATGTTCTCTGGAAGTCAGCAAGACGGCGTGGAAACAGGCAATCCTTCCAATGAGACAGTCGAAAGAACGTGCTTGGATGGGTGATCTGCAGAGAGCCGCTGCTGGCCCCCTAAACCCTGAACCCTACACCCTAAGCCGATGATGCAAGCTTCCCCTAGCTTCCAGCACATTTGCCTAGCACAGATTTGGGATTTGACATCTGCGACCAGTCATGTGGCCTTTGTGTTGGCATTGGCGGTCTCTGTCCCTGACCGTCACCCAGGCATTCTCTTCAAACGACGTTTGATGTCTGATCGATTTGTGCAGGCCTGATGATGCCTTCCCTGTGTGCGTTTCGGAGACTGGCCTGCGTGAAGCTGAAAGTGGTTGTCAAAATTATGGTACCCATTAGGGTTATCTTAGGGTTATATTGGGGTTATATGGGGGATAATGGAAAAGAGAATGGAAACTACTGTAAAGCCTGTCGTCAAGATCGCCACTTCCGCCTCTGCTCCGCAACCTCACTTGGTGCGGCTCTGTGGTCCATCTTCCAAATCTTATGTGAGGGGTTCTGGAGGAAGACAATGCGCGCGGGAGCTGACAAGCTCTTCCCGACAGACGCCCATCAGCAAGCTCCCTCCATCACTATTGTGGGTCTGGGTGGGTAGCTGACACCCTAAACCCCTTGCAAAGCTAGGAATTCCTTCGAGAGGCTAGGCCAGTGGCCGCGTTGCAGGGTCCCCTGGCGTATGCATTTAGGAGGACCCCCCAAAATGGATATAGGGAACATAGGCGTATAAATGGTTTTTTCATAGGGTCTATATAGGGGCATCCCCCAAGATTTGATTTGCCAGTTTGAGAGGCCACCAACTCATTCTACAGCTGGCCCGGCACGGCACGGCTCCTATTGTCTATGAAGACTTCATGAGTTAAGGATTTAGTGTCTGCACTGTAACTTGGATTTGGCGCTTGAAGCCAGTCATGTCGTCCTTCTTTTTTAAAGTCGATTGGGCTGGGACCCTGAACCCTAAACTGGGTCTGGGTTGATGCCACGGCTTTCAGGCCTCTCGGTCAGAACATGTTCTTTGAATGTTAGAAAGGTACCAAAGATGAAGGCTGACGTCCTCCCATTATGCCAAGGTCTCAAAACTGTAAAGGTCAGCCAGAGTTTAGGAGCACGGACACTCCGGTGGCTGCTCAAATTGTTGGTGGCGACCGGCGTCAGCAAAACGTCGACTACCTGATGCCGATATGTGCCGAGGAAGCTGGCACACATTCCTCGAACAAACGGCTCTCAATCACGGAGATGACTATGACGATAATCCCTCCTCGAGATTGGTTCTCGCAATGGTTTGGGTGGGGCTAGGGTTGGGCGGCAGGTTGCCTCGCACTGGCGTGCGCTGCGAAGCCGATTCTAGCATCTAGCATTTGCTACGTGTTCATGGTCGTTGCACAGCGCCGGGGGTTTCGCCCACACGTTCCTAACGGAAGCTGTGTGCTGACGTCTTCATTGCTGATAGCTTGCAGTTTACATCCTGCACAACGCTTACAGTCTGAATATCCAGCGTTGGAACCATGTCATTGAAAAGCTTCAGGGCAAAAAAGACACTTTGTGCGCTGCAATTATTGGCAACAACAAGCCGCCCGAGACTGAATGTTATCACAGTTTCATGGTCGGGTTATTGGCTGGAACTCCATGCCTCTGTCTTCTTCAATGCTGTCTTTCTCCTAGCAGGTTCCCTTTGGAAGTAGTTGACAAATCGATTTCTAAGCGGAGCCCTACTCGCAATTCATTCCAGAGAGGTGTGGCAGTGATATTGCAGCCTCCTGCTGCAGCTGCTACGGCGAGCCTTGTTGGGGTGCTTTGCTTTTGTTGGCATCTTCCGCACCTTGTGATGGGGACATTAGAGCCTGAGATTTCGCGAGCTGCCCAGACTTAGGGTTTTAGGGGTTTAGGGGCTTAGGGTTTAGGGCATGGCCCCTCAAAAGCAAGAGGGAGGGCGCAATCCAGGGGCATTCCAACATGATGCCAACGAGGTCCCTGTTAGTTAGAAAGTTCAAAATCTCGTTGAGGGAATAATTTGCAAGGAGCCGCTGCTGGCAAAAGTGCATTCCATGATGCAGGCTGCCAGCGAATTTTGCCTAGCACAGATTTGGGATGTGGCGCCTCCCACCAGGCATGTGGCCTTCATGTTCGCATTGGGTGTCGTCGTCCCTGACCGTGACCCAGACATTCTGACCCTAAACCCTAAACCCTATAAACCCTAATTGCCTTTCCTTTTTGTGTTTCGCAGCCAGGCCTTCGGATAGATATGGCAAGCCGACAGGGCCTCATCAAAACGTTCTCGGGTTAAGACTTTCGGGCAGGGAGTAGGGCTGTGCAAACATACTCGTAGCCATGGCAGAGCAGTGGGAATCTGCAGGATGGTTGTCAGACATCAAATAAGCTGTTATGGACCAGCTTGAAGAAGCTCACACCCTAAACTCTAGACCCAAAAACTCTACAGCGCGCAATACCCTCTGGAGTTTGGCTTCGGCGAAGCGTCGGGGACGCTGGCTTTGCTGGGGCAGCAAAATTAGGAGCTTGAAAAAACGGTAGGGAGATTCCATTACCGACCCCAGATGGTAGGGATATCGCAGCCAGAAGCTTGTGCTTGTTCCTTTTGATCCTAAACCCCAAACATTGTAGTCCTCGTTAAGGAGGGGCCAAAGCGTCGCTCCTAGTCGACACAGGCTTCGCTTGATTTAGAAAGGTAGCCAGCGCGCCCTGATCTGGAGTTGGCGAAGATAGCTCTGCTGGTCCCCTTTTCTTGCAATCCTAAACCCTAAGAGGGCGTCCCCTTGCAGGATCTACAAAGCAGAGCGCTAGAATAGCGATTTCCTAGATCTTCCCAGAGATTTTGCAGGACGGGGTCCTAGCTGAAACCCACATGTCCGGACCTTTCGGCCAGAATACATTCCAGAATGTCTGCCCTAAACCCTGAACCCTAATCCCTCAGCTATAGCTACTCTGCGGTTTCCTCGTACCATGAAACGACGCTTCTTTGAAGCGCTGCTGGCGGCTCTCCACCAGCTTTTGGCAATGAATCCCCACACCCAAATCCTAAAGTGGGCCGATTTGTTTTTGCAAAGTAGGGCGTCCATAAGAGGGGTCCCCAAGATGGGGCCCAAAGTTTTGAGAAACCACCAGCTCATTCTGGAGCTCAACCGGCGAAGGGGCTTCCCTCGCCCGTATGGCAGGGTTTCATGACTTACGTAAGCATTTAGCGCCTTTAATGTAACTTGGATTTGTCGACTGAAGCGGGCCATGTTGTCCTTCCGTTTGCATCGGTTGTGAAGGGCTTTGAGGTGAAAAGGCGACCTGATGTTTTCATTGGTCGTACGTCAAATCAGGCGCCAGCAAAGGGGCATGATGCAATGGGGATATGGCCGTCAGCCAGTCGACAAAGCCCGGCCAAGCAGCGGCCCTTCCTAGGCCTTTGACGAACCCACGGCTTTGGGAGGAATGACCCAGAGCTTCGTACAAGGTTTTGGCCTTCGTCTAAACTTCGCCGAACATTGTCTTCGCAGTCTCAGCTTGCCTCAGTACAAGGCTCTTGATGGCTCGGGCTCGGGTTTGTAAAGGTTTCGGCCCTTTCTTGAGCATTCTGCCCATTCCGTGTTCGCCAAATTTAGTCGAAGGCTTCGCGGCGTTTCTGTCTCGTTTGAGCCGAGGTGCAGACGGCGACTTTGTCCAAAGGCCGCGGGCCATATTCCCATGGCCTGTCGTCCTTGGTTTGCCCCTTATCATGACTTCGTGTATGCCAAGGTTTGAAAACCATAAACATGAGCCGTAGCGTCGGAACCACGCACGCAGCGCATACTATGCCCAGGCTGTTGGTTGCGACCGGTGCCGGCAAAATGCCCACATGCTGATGCGTGCCATGGAAGCTGGCACATGTTCCTCAAACAAGCGGCCCTCGATCGCGGCGATGATTGCAATCCTCTCCTCGAGATTAGTTTCGGTTCGGCTGCAGCATGGAGTGAGCAGGGCCAGTTGATGCTTGGGTTGGGCAGCAGGTTGCCTCGCACCAGCGCGTTCTGGGAAGCAGATTCTAGCATCTGGGAGTTTCCATAAACAAGGGGCCCAATTTAGGCATCATTCCTATGATCCTTTGGGGTTCCCAATCAGCTGCCACGAATTCATGCAAATCCTCATCTAGCATTTGCTGTTTGTCGTGTGTTGGCTGAAGGCTCCCCAGGGACCTGCGTGTTCGTTCCCATCAGACGCCGTGTACTCAGTTTTCATCCGACCCCAAAGACAATTTGGAAGGCCCGCGTCAGCATCGGCATCACCGCCAGATTGCTTTCAGTGCTCAAAGATGTTGCGTGCCCGGCAATCATTTGCAATAAGACGTGTGCTGAAGGGTAATGTGGTGGCCTTTAGGATGTTTTCATGGTCCGTTTGTTGGCTCGAGCTCGATGCCTTCGTCGTCTCAAAGGCTGCTTTTCTGCTACCCGGTTCCTTTTGGAATAAGTTGGCCAAGCGATTTCAAATCGGAGCCCATACGACCTTGCAACCTCGTGCTGCTGCTGCAAGCCTTGTTAGGGTGCTTCGCTTCTGCTGGCATCTTCCGCATCTTGCTGTGGTTCCCTGTTTCCTGAGGGTTCTACCAGCAGCAGCCTGTAGACCCAATTGAGGTGAACTATATGCTTGGGGGGCAACAATCCTAAACAACTTCGATGAACGTGATTCTTTCATGAGGGCTCTACCCTAAACTCTGAACCCTAAAGTCTAAACCCTAAGTCTATAGTTTAAATTCTCGACCTTAAGTTGTTCAGCTGTCGCTACTTGCAGCATCTCGTCTCAGGATTGCCACTGGGGCTCCCATGATTCAGGCCTTCAATGCATCCTTCCTGCATGTACAGGGGTGTCTAGGTTTAGGTTTCAGGTTGCAGGGTGTTGCGGATCTGTGAGTTGGCTTGACATGCCGCGCATGCCTGCATCGGGGCTGCTGCGCATGGAATATAGTCTCCAGAGATTCAGGCTGATCACGAAATGTGGGTCCTGTACTTGTGTTGATGGCCTCCACCTCTATAGGAAGCTTCAAAACCCTAAGCGCTACACCGTGAACCCTAACAACTTCAAAGGAGGCCTGACGTCTCCATTTTTCATGATTTGCTGCCCTCTTCATGTTGATGTGAAAAAGCTAAAGGTGCCCTTAGGGTCACTCTGGATATTGGGGAAGTACAGGAAGGGTATAGGGGTCCCCTTCATGGATTACGTTGGAATCATGGCTTGCCCCCTTGCTTGGCTGCTAGTGTTGGTGAGTTTCTGTGGTACATCTCCCGAGTCTCGCGAGGAAGGGCAACAGGTGGTACGTAGGATCACAGAGGAGCATTGCAATGATTGCATCCCTCCCTCCGATTCTGTGGGTTCCCCTTATGTACCTCCAGATATCATAATCCCATATGATCGGAAGTGTCAGAAGGGAATCCCTTCTAAAACCTAGCAGGTGTAGAGCAAGTCAGCAAGCCTCTGCTGGCGGCTTGAGATAAGTGAAAGTAGGAGTTTTTCTTTTGTCTGGTCCGGAAAAGCCTTGTTTGGGAACCCTAAACCATAGCCCATCCTAAACCCTAAACCCGAAACCCTAAACCCTAAACCCTAAACAGGGTTTCCATGGCCTAGCAAAATTAGTATCTGTGCCCTGACCTGGACTTGGCGACTGAGTGCAGCCTTGAAGACCTTTCAGCCCAAAGTGCCTTTCCAACATAACCCCTATAACCCCTGTAGTTCCCATGTCATTTTCCATTAGCCCAATAGAACCCCAATATGCTATAGTAGCTTCCATTTTCTTTTCCATTATCCCGATAGAACCCCAATATATTGAATGTCTGACTGGTTGAAGGCGGGAGTCATAACACCTGTGTTCTTCGTGCGTCGTAGCTTTGAAGCAGGGTTTAGGGTTTAGGGTTTAGGGTTTAGGGTGAACATCACGGATGCTCCGCTTTCCTCTGGACTGTCCATGTTTCTCGCCAGTGGCAAACCTATGTCCACCATTGCCACAACCGTATGTGCCCTTCAAGCGTGACCCTCGTCCACTGCTATGACTGCAGCCCCCTTTGGGCAAGCGAGCGTGTTAAAGTTTAGGCAGTTGATTCTCACTGACGGGCTGCAGTTTGCCTTGCCCTGTTATGGACCGAAGCCCGTGGTTCTTGTCGGTGATGTGCCATAATACAGATTCGTTGTCTCCGGCCTGCCATGGGGTCTTCATGATTACGCCATCTGAGTGACAGGCTCTTTGAGGCCTGATGAGCTTTAGTCTAAACTCCGAGTATCCTACTAAATAAGCCCTATAGTAGTCCCCTATATAATCCCCTACATAAACCCCCCTTAAGGAGTTTAGACTATGGCTCTGATGTTCCCAGAAGTAGAAGGTCTTCGAGGTGTCAGCACAGATCTGGCTTGCCAATAGTTTGCGGCTTCAAGTGTTTGCATTTGTCTAAAGCAGAGGGATCATGAACAATAAAATGGAAGCTACTATAGTATATAGCGGTTATATTGGGATAATGGAAAAGAAAACGGCAACAACCCTAAACCCTAAATCCTAAACCCTATAAACCCAAATAGTAGCTTCCATTTTCTTTTCCATTATCCCAAGATACCCCCTATAACACCATAGAAAATGGAGTGGCATCCGACAGGCTCTTTCTGCCTAGAGGGTTCCCTCGGCCTACGTCTTGCCGTCACCAGCTATCACTCTTATGGTTACTGATGGACGACACCCAGCATGGCTGCAAGTACCCTAAACTTTATGCACCCATGGTACCTCTGAGTTATGGGCACGACAGACGAGAATAGGCCTAAACGTCCACTAGCAGTCTCATAGTTCCTGGGCCGACGACCAAATGAGCTGAGCTAGGTACAACCTGGATACAAGGTCTTTGAAGGGCCTCTTGTCAGCTTGCTACTAAACCCTAAACTCCAAACCGTACACCGCACATGCCTAAGCCAAGGATCCACTAAAGTAGCTTTGGGTGGCAAGGCACAGGATTCGCTACCCCAGGATTCTTTCACGGATGAAGGGTGTGGAGTTTAAGGGTTCGGACTCATTGGCAAGAGTAAGGTTCGTGGCTTTGCTTCCGCAGCTTTTGCTGTTGCTGAAGTTCGGCGATGCCCACGAATCAGAAGAGTCCAGACCTCAACGCCTCAACGGCAAAAACGTAAAATCTGTGCAAAGCATGTGGTCCCCCTGTGGTAACCTGACGAATAGGGACCCAAAAGAGACCAAATTTCAAACACGCAGACCCTGCATCCGGCAGACTGCCCTTAGGTTTGACATGTTATTGAAGGATCCCAGCCCATACAAGCCAGACTCCCATCATTTTGCTTCTTAGAATCGTCTCTAGGAATCTGCTAGCCCTGCAACACCTGAGTAGGCCCTAGTCGAGATTGCTGGCACCGTCCCCATCTGAAGTGCCTTGTTGTGGTTTGGTTTGAATGCGCAAAGGCCGCCCTTGGCCCCTGCTTTGGAACTGTTCCCCCTCCCTGTCGCCCTGAGCACAAGAAAGTCCTGCTGCCCACCCCAAGTGATCGTTTTTGCGAGTACAGCAGATTGTTGGTGGTGTAAGCATGCCAAGTGCAGGTGCGAGGGGTCTGAACTGCAAATTGGCCCAGGGGTCTGGGTTGCAAACGTGCATTTGAGGCAAAGACATAGGGATCGAGTATTCCAGAACCCCTCAAAGAGGTACCCTTAATCATGGGAACCCCTAAACCCTATATAACCCCCCATATATCCCCTAAATTGCTTACAAAGGTCCTCTACAGTCTGCAAAAGTGACCCCATGATCCTCTTATACTTCGAGTCCGGGTAAATGCCTGCGGAGCCCGCTGCACATAGGAGGCGCAGCATGGAGCTTGCATAACCTACCCTAAACCCTGAATCCTAAACCTTAACATTTCTCAGGGGATCATCCTGAGTTGAAAAGGTCCCACAAAAAACAAGCCTTAAATCCAGCAGGTCCCAGCCATATAAACAAGACTGAAGACCGGGAGCGAATTGCCAGTGAGTGCTGTGATGAAAGTAAGCCGGTGCTCACATGTCCCAAAATTGAGCACCCTAAATCCTAAACCCTAAACCTCCTTGGATAACATCGAGTCACCTTCAAGCCCAAGAATCATGTGAGGTTCTTTGGCAACTTTGCGCTGAAGTTGGGCAAGCCAGTTTAGCCTGCAGCACATGCAGAACGGGGTGATGAAATGTCTTTGAAGTTTTAGACCCAAATTCCTTGACTTTGAGCACTTAGGGCATGGTGGACCCTGACATGGATTTGGCGACTCCAAGTTGGTTGCCGGACTGTTGTCTCATGGAAAAAGCTCTGATGCCTCAGCGTCTGGTCGCCATGCCGCATAGACCCTGGTGCTTAGTAAGGAGTGGAGCAGTCCCTCTACAATCCCCTCAAACAGTCCGTATAGCTCACATGTCCTTAGCCCGCTGAACACCAAGGAGAAGAAGATTTCTGGATGTCCTGGGGCTGCCGGTTGGTAGGTATGGTTGGGTTTCCGGCATTAGCACGCATGCTTTCACTCTGAAGCCTGTCATTTCGGGTGCCCTGATACAGATACCACGAGAATTTGTTCAGTTTGGTATTTTGGACCTCACGAAGATCTCGCAGTCGTTACCGCTTCTCGGACCACGCAGAGGCTGGACCCCAGAAGCATTGCAACCCATGAAGTTGCAGATGTGGTGTGTCAAGCGGATTCCGAGACCTCAACGTTCCTGGAGAATGCTGGAGGTCCTCTGCGAAAAGAGCTGGGCATGATCAGATATGTCTTATCATGGGTTCCCCTGCTACCTCCCCAACGTAACACCAGTACATTCCCCCTTAGCTACCATTAGCTAGGCATAGCTATCCTTAAGCAAGCCTGATTGAAGGGGTAACCCAGGGCATCTAGCCTGGTAAGCTGTTCAAAATGCCTTGCTCCCCCAGACCCAGGTTCAGCACCAGGCAAGGCAAAAGCATCCATTTTGGCGTCTCAGGCTTTGAAGGTTGGTTATTTCCCCCCGCAGGGCGTGCAACCAGTCCTCCTTGGTTGGTTCGCAGAGCGCGTCTCGTCTTCTGAGGCTTGACCACCAAGCGCACTTTAAATGAGCAGTGGATCTGGGTTGTGATTCAGGCATTTAGTCCAAGCCGATAAAGGATGCAAGAAATGGATCCCCAATGAATCACTGCTTTCACCCAGAAAATGATGAGGCTCATTCTTGTGGGCTCCCACCTGCACCGTTTGATCTTCTTGGACGTTTCCTCAAAGCCGGGATTTGGCACCTGTGCTTCGAGATGGCCACAGTTGTAAAATCTCCCCCAAACCCTGAACTTTGGGGTTCTCCACTCCGAAGTTGCCGCGTCCCAAGTCTAGCATATAGTTCGAAGACTCCGTGTTCGGTTTCGGGGTAGTGTGGGAGTTGGGGTGAATGCTCTGGTGCCACTCAGGCTTTGGCACTGCCCTTTATCCAGCAAGAACGTAAACGCGCTACACAGCAAAGGTCGCATTACACCTGCGCCCTAAAGCCGGTCTTTGGGTCAGGAGAAGCATGAGCAAAACCGAAACGCAAACCGCGGCTATGCTGCAGCTTTTCATGTTGCTGAATCCTGGCAATGCTGGCGTATCAAAAGAGTTTCGCTGGTAAGTCATTCACTGGAACTAACAGTAAGTCCGCGTCGTGGACGTGCCTGAACAAATCTTGTTTCTAAAATTCGAGCTGACGCGCAAACCCGTGTAAGACCAGCGACCCTAGTCCTTGCAAGCACAAGAGAGCGAAGCACGAGATATGCCTATAAGGCGGATCCCTCCAACCCTTGTAAATGTAGGTTTGCAGAGGGCGAATTCATTTAGGACAGGTTTTCCTACAATTATCCGTTGCCGTGGTCGGTGGAAAAGCAGGGGGTGTACGGGTATCATCATGCAAAGTAGCTGCAAGACGTGAGCTCAAACACGCGATCCTACGATTAACGCATTCACGGTCGTTGGGGAGTGGAAAGTGTAATTTGCATTTTGTGCCTTTCCCATGTTAAGCTCGGGGGTTTAAATCGGTACATTTTGGTGGGTGTCCATAACCATCAATCTGCCTTCCCTGCGACGCTACAGCCATTCCCTAAAGCGGGTCTTCGGGTTTATAGGAAGAACATGGGAGGCATCACTATCGCTTTGCTTCCCTACCTTCTACAGTTGCCGACGTTTCCTCGTCTGGACCGAGAATGTATCCTGCGTAAGCGGAAAGCCATCGGAAGCCTAGGCACGTAAGCTCACGCAAGTTTGCACGTAGGTTGCTGCTCAAGCATTGCTGGCACAAGGAAGTGCGTTCTGTCTTTGCAGCTGCGCATCCATACCCCAGACCCCAAACCTGGCCAGCACATGCAGCTGTAGCGGCGTGCGTCAGAGTTGCTGTTGCTTGTCAAAGCAGGCGGGACTGGGCAAAATGAGAGGTCCAGCTTGTCGTGAGTTGTTGAGGCTCTGCCCCAGCCAGCCAGGCAGAAGTGTGGTACAAGGGGTTGAATGCATCATTCAAACCTTGTGCAAGCTTCTTCAATGTGCAATCCAGGTGTATCAATCCGGGCGGATTCAAGGCTATCCAAGCGTTGGAAGACCCAAGAAGCACTGTACCGGAGCAGTCCGAGGTCTTTTTGCTTGATGCCCGGTGACTTCGGCAGGTAGTGGAATATACAAAAGTGAGTTTCGGTTCCAGTAGAGACAAGTAGCACTCCTTCCTGTCCAGTCCCTATCACAAAGGAGGTATTGCAAGTTTCGATAAACTCCCAAGTCAGTCATGCTTTGAGCTAAGACAGAGTCGACTGCAAACCCTGAGGATTGGGCTGGACTCCAGTCTATTCCAACTTACTGAGTAAGCGGCCTTTGCCGAATGAATTAGGCCCATGACATACCTCCAAAGTCGTGCAGCTCCCAACAGGGGACCCAAGATTTAGATGTCATCCGGCTGCTGCATGTCTCACGGAGTTTCGGGCCAGCTAGAGGTTTTGGCAGCCATTGAATGTATCCCGAGGGGGCACAGCACCTGGTCCGTTGCTTTGTAGATGTCAGGCATGGGTGACTCCAAACTTTGACATCCGATGCAATTCATGCTTTCCTGACCTCTGCGGGTGGTGTAAACACTTGGTAGTTTCCCAAAATAAGGGGACCCCAAGATAGACCCCAAAATACTATAATCCTTATAAGAGGGACCCCTAAAAAGTATTGCATCTTGCGCAGACTTCTTCGGGATCCTTCTGGGGAGGGAGAGCTGGTGGACGCTTGTTGACAGCACCATGTTCAGCTGGAAAGACAAACCCCGATTCCGTGGGGAGAAGCGCCCGGTGTCTCTTGCTTTTCATTGCACAAGGAAGATGCTAAGCAGTGGCCCGGCGTGGTGGCTTGCTGCAGCAGCTCAGCCACCCTGGCCCCAGCTATGGCGGAGTCTCCCTATGACGGAAGCTACTTATGATTATAGAGTATATAAATGGGTTATGTAGGGATAATGGAAAAGAAAATGGAAACTACTATGTTATTATCGTGACATTTGGAGAGAGTCTTGCGGCCGTGCATCGCTGTTCTCTCGGACGTGGTCCCTGCCGCGATGGTGTGGCGTTTTTGCTCAGGCGGCCGTGTGGCCAGGCTGTGCGTCCTGGGGGTTTCCCAAAATTAGGGGTCTCATTTTGGGGTCCCCATAAAAAGAAATATAGTAGATTGGGATCTAAATTGGGTCCCCTGATTTTGGGAAACTACTTCTTGGTGCAGAGGCATGCGTGCGACACGCCTCATTTGACAGCCGCAGCCTGAATTGAGGTGGTGTCGGGCCGAGGCCTGCGCAGCAAGACCCAAACGCGTGACTTCGAACCCTGGCAATCTCTTTTGCCTAACAGAGCGTTATAGGGCAACGTTTGCAGAAAAGCGCTTCCTCTCTTCTTCAAGCTGGCATTTCGAGCAATTGCCAGCTGCATCCTGATCCAGCGTCGTGATGTCAGCCAACCATGTGCTACATTTTGATGCCGAGGCGTGCGCAGAAAAAGGCAAAGAACGGGCTTGCAGTGGATCATGTGGTGCCGGAGGAGTCCTGAAATCTTCCCCCCAGTCCCCAGCCCTAGACTTTAAAGGGTCGATCGATTTTTGGTAGTAATCTTCATGTGTGGTTCAGTAACGGCCAGGCGTATGTGAGTTTGCAGACGTTTAATATCTCTTTGGTGTTGAATTTAGTTAGCACCTTGAGGAAAACGGGTTGGAGTAGGACTTGAATCATTTCTTTCGGTTTCATCAGCATGTTTTTTGTTTGTTTTTAAGCTCGCTCGTTCAATTCTTATTTCCTGGCTCACTTTGGAGTACGGAACAGTTTACAAAGATAGAATATGGCTTTTGGGTATATTAGAATACGATCCCCGTATACCCCATATTCTATCTACTTAAGGGAACTATATACCCCTGCAAACTTAGGAAGTTGCCCAAAAAATCACGGCTAATAGGATCCCTCATCTAGGTTCTTTCCTAGTGTCCCTGATGCAAGCCTTTCAGCATAGAGACAGGCGGACAGTAGCAGGAATGGAGGCAGAAATGATTTCCATTCACACCTGCAGTTGAGAAGAGGCCCACGACATGACCATGACTATGTGGAGGAACCCGGGCATCTGCTCCTGGAGTCATCGAACTTGCGATATTCGCAGCGGAGTTTCAGTTTTTGCTATTGCCACAATCATGTCGTAACAGCCTGTTGGCTCTAAGCGGTAGGCGGCGCTATGTTTCCTGCAACGCTGTTGACATTGACGCCAAGTAGCCAAGTCCTATTTCTGGTTGTTTTCGGAGGCATGACACAATTATCAGGGCGGTGATCAGTCACGTGTCTCATATGCCAGTTTTCCAGGCGTATTCGTCTGTAATCACATAGCACCCAGCTTTGCTCGGTTTTTTTGCTAGCCATGAAACATGTCGCAGGGTCAGGCAAGGCGGCTTGACTGGGTCTGCGTTTACGGGTTGGCTGCAGGTGCAGTGCCTGAAAAGGCTTGACTAAAATGTAGCAAGGATCGTCGGATGTGGGTGACGATTGAAGAACCCGTTGAAGTAGAAAGTAACTCCGCCAAATCAAGCTTCAAGAGTCTCGCAGATATGCTGCTTAGCAGGGCAAGCGCACTTTGGCTTTGCAACGCTGAACTTGACGATCCTTTGCCTTGTTGCTCCAGTCTCCATCCTCTCCATCCTCTCTATCCTGTTTGTCTGTCTGTCGGTTTGTTTGCGCATCAGGACCCCATGATGATGGAGCGGATCCGTGTTCGGAGGCGCAGTAGTTTCTTTATTTTCAGGTGGAAGTCTACCTTAAGGCAAGAAAAAGACCATGATCCTGTACTTATGTTTTCCAAATGTTGCTTGCGCCATGGGTTGGGGGTAGGTGCCCACCCGCTAATAGTGGTATACTGGGACACTTTGCGGCTCCCAGGTTCGGGGTGGGTTGAGGCAATTTGGATGGTGTAGCGCACGTTGGTCTCGCCACAGTCTCGGGTCGTGTGTAGATTTGGGAAGTCATAGAGTTCGTATCGAACACCTTTTTGCTTTCAATTGCTTTGTGTGCTTCTTCTTTGAGGGGGTGCTCCCGCTGCAGTCGAGAATTGCACTTCCGCCCCGTGCAAAACTGTCATAAGTCAACTGTTTGGGCTACGCCAGCATGATTAAGTAGCATCCACGCTATGCGCAGCCCTTGAAGCAATTGGAGTCGGACCGCAGGTGCCGAGTTTGAGCGCTTCGTTCCCGAGTCTCCCTCTAGTTCTGAAACGCAGCCTCGGTACCAGGCTCTGTGACTGCATGCTCAGGTTTCATTGGATTTTGGGTACAGGGATGAATTCCCAAAAGTGCTTGTATACGAACAGTGCATGTCGGAAGCCTCATTCCTCCAGCTCAAACTGAATCATTGAGATTCCTTCCAGGAGCACAAGCTTCCCCTTCGCCCTCTGAACAAGGCACCGCAGTTAACTCTCGTTTGCTGTTCCTCATGGTAAATGCTAGCAGCTGGCAGCCCAGACAAGCAACCGAAAAGCATGATGAAGGCGCGTCAGCACGTGTCGCTGCAGCGTTGGCAAAGCGTCTGGTACTGAGTATGAGAGTGTCCGGGGATGCTACTCAGGTTGGATTGGGCTTTAGAATTTTGGGTTTGGGGTTTAGGGTGGAGATTTAATTAAGGTGGTTTGCGGCTTAGGGGTTCTTAGAACATTGGACTGGAACCTGTTGAGAGGTTGCGGACATTTCTGAAAATGGGACTCAGCTGTTGGGCTTCCCGGTTCAGCAACGACTTGGATGGTTTTACATGGGTACTTCTCAAAAGAATCTTTATACAATGCCTAGAAGAGACACCTCGCCTTCATCTTCAAAAGATAAAAAGTTAATGACTTTGATAAGCCCCCTCTTGATGATGAGCAACCTCACCCTAAAGGAATAGACATTCCCAGTATAGTATCATTTTATGACTGGGTCAGTATGAGCCGAAAAGGATTGCCACAACAATGCCAGGGTTCGGCCCTGGGCTTTGGGTGTTACTGTGTCGGATTCTGTCTGAGACATAGTGCTGGAAGGGGAGTCCAAAGGTATGCTACAAATCTCGGGTCTTGTATTCCCCTCACAGCCAGACACTACTCAGAAAGCAACACAGAAATTTGAGAGGTCCAAGGCGCTTCTTGGTCGTTTAAAGGTAAATCCCGAACCGTACACCCCATAATAGGCCGATTTGCTAAGTGCATGTTACTGTTGACCGCCAGCTAGAGCACACCCTCCACCAAACCAGCATGGAACCCCATCGCTCCGCTTAACAGGACAGTTACCCTAACCCCTAAACCCTAAACCACGAACCCTAAACCCTAAACTCTTAGACCCTAAACCTTCGCAGGTTCCATTTTAGTTTGAGGAAGGGAACTCCATGGCCCATACTCTGCACTGTTCAGGCACCCGTTTTGATTGAGCGCATCCTTCTGGCAAGGCGGCGCGGGTATGAGGTAGCCTGAAGGAAGGGCCGCGTTAGGAAGTTCAAGCGGTCCTGGCTTCTTAACAATAGGACTATTCAGAGCATGATGGGGCTTTTTAGCTACGCTGTGTTACAGCTACCTTGAGGGACACTAGTACTCTGGAGGTATGGGAGGCAACAGGTGTTTGACTTGTGAGCCAGTTGTCTCCAGGTGCGGACGACTCTGCAGAGCAACATTTTGAAGTACACGGACGGTGAGCTGAACGTGTCCGGCGACTCCTTTCCGTCGGATGACTTACTTACAGCTGGGCCCCAGTCAGCCGTGCGAAGCTGATATAACTCATGCCTCAGCTTGTGTTGGTATTACTTGGGCCCCCCCCCAAAGTGGCCAACATGTCGGCCTAAAACTTGTAAAAAGAGTCAACATGCTGCATGCCCATCAATCTACCTACTCCTGGGTCCGGGTAGAAGGCACAACTTACCAATCATGTTCAGAGGTGCCACACGAGCCTTCCTGGAGCCCCAATGGGATCCCATTTTTTTGAGCCCTTGTGAGGTCAGAGATACCGTTGATTCAAAGGGTTGGGCCGTAAGTGGCCGCTGTCATTTCCCAAACTCAGGGTCCCAGTTCTGTACCGCAGAACACCAAACCCTAAACCCTAAGCCCTAAACCCTGAACCCTAAACCCTAAACACCTCGAATGTGTACTGAATTTGAAAAATCTCCACTTCGTGTCCGAGGACTCAGCGATCCTTGCTACGCTTGCGCAAGGATCGCATGTCCGCTTGTCCTCTGGTCTCTCCTCTTGCCGCAGCTTACGTTGGCCTTAAACCCTAAATCCTAAGTCCTAAACCCTTTAGGTTTCAGGGTTGAGGTTGGCACGAAGTTTGCTCTGACTTCTAGAAGCATGGTTTCCAGCCCGAAACTTCCGGCAACGAGTCACGCCAGCCTCCTCTGAGCATCCCTGAAAAACCAAACCCTAAAGCCTCAACCTATTGGAAACTTCCCTTTTGAAGCAACACCAGTACAGCCAAGAATTTAAATCCTAAACCCTAAACCCTATTGCACCAAGGAATAGGGCATTCCCAGAAGCTGCCATGGCTGTGACGAGCGGCCCTAGCGGGGGTGCCATGTGTTGCAGGCTGCCAAGTTCATGCGTCCAGCAGGTTCTGGTAAGGGCTGTCTGAAGGAGCATCCTCAACATGAAAGGCTTCACCAAGGCAGAATCCACCAGTGAACATCACCTTGCACAGACTGCAAGTGTTTATCAACTGACCCAGGCCCAGACAGTGGAAAGCGCTTCCGTTTGCAACAGGCGAGGGCAGGCCCAGTCAGCGCATCGGCAATGATGGGTAGCCTCTCAAAACCTTGAACCCTGCATCCTGAACCGCCTGAACCCTAACCTCTTCACCCTGAACCCTATGAGCAGTGCAGGGATGCCAGACAGCCGTCCTTGATCTTGCGCCATCAGTTCTTCCCCACGAGCTGTAGAGTTTCTTCAACAACCATGCCCAAGCATGCAAGGAAAGTGGGTCACCTGCAATGAGCGGCAACAAGAATCGGCACGCCTGCAGCCACCGCAGACAGACGTCCGGAACAAAATGGGCATTTCCCAAAGTCATGGCTCTGTTTTGAGACGGACAAGCGCACACATGCCAGTGGCTGAGCCTTAATTTGAAAGGGTCGCTGATTTTCTGGGAGGAAACCTTTGCCGGTTTGTGCCAATGACCGGTGCGGCGGATAGTCCTATGAGCACCTCCGCGACAAAGTGGTAAATCCTTGAGGTGTACATTGCCCAAGAACACCTTGACTGCAAACATTAAATCCTAAACCCAAAAGGCTTTATGCAACCGCTCTTCTGGCCTTGCCAAATTCATCAGGTGGTACGCCAGAACGTGGAGGAGAGTTATGGCAGGGCCAAGTCCTCTTTCAAGTGAGACTGGCTTTTGTAGAGGGTCCCTTCGCAAAGCATTTTTGGCCCCGTTTTGGTCGTCAATTATTTTTGGGCCTGGAGGAAGAGCTTTGACGGCAGCTGAGTTGTAATGTCGCAGCCGGATGATCTCCAACATCTTGAGCCAGAACTTGGGAAAGATCATCGTTGTCCCACACCGGTCAGAGCGTGTTGATGTGCCGCACCCTCATATTTCTCAAGGTCTGCCCGCAGTTTTGGAGGCCTTGGGCTACAGTTACAGTTGTCAAGTCCGCATGCTTTTACATGCGGCATGTGTCTGCAAGTTGCTACAGACAGGGGGCTTGAGGGCTGCGCCAGACATTGAATGGAGAACTCCAGCCAATTCTCGCCCCCTACTGAGCCATAGCTTGTGGTTCCGCCCCCCAGGCCCAAAACAGCTTTAAACCGTAGCCGCTAATCCAGTCTGCAGTTACTTTTGCTAAGACCGCTCTTCGTAGTGGCATAGGTTGCCGAAAAGCAAGCTTGTCTCCATGAAATGGGGTGTCCTGGCATAGTTCTCGACTGGCAATAGGCCCTGAAATCCAGACCCTAGCCTAAACCCTAAACCCTAAACCCTAAACCCAAAACCTAAACCCCTAAAACCCGAAACTCTCGAATTTAAGCCCGTCACCCTACAGGGGCCCATAGCCTTTAGCCGTTTTGGGCTCTTGCCCGTCGGCTTGCCTGACGGTCACTGGGTCTGCAGGCTTGGATCCTACTTGTGATTAGTTAGGGGCTTCAGTAATGCAAATGAAGACGGACAGTATGTTACCTGATGTTGTTGGAAGTCCTACAGTAAGTAAGTCCCAAACCCAACAGGCAATGCTGAAGTTCGACCGTTCCGGATCCTCCGCGTTTGCCCAACTGCGCATCTGGGATTGCGCTTTCGCGGCCGGTCCGGTGGTACTTCTGCTTGAGTTGATGCTGGAAGGTAAACCCTAAGCCCCAAACCCTAAACCCCAAACCCTAAAACCTCAAACCCTAAACCCTAAACCCTCAACCCCAAACCCTGAATCCTCAACTCCAACCCCTAAATCTTAAACCGCTGATGTCTGGCTCACGCTGTGGAGCCTCGAGTTGAACTGTTGCCAACACTTGGCGGTCTCCCAAAATATGGGGACCCTTAAAATGGGGACCCCAATATAGACCCCAAATATCATAGTCCTTATTATGGGGACTCCCAAACTAGGGGGACCCCCAATATAGAGCCCAACATGTTCGAATCCTTATCATTGGGACCCCAAGAAGGTACCTTGGATGTTTGCCAGTGAGAACATCAGGCTCTTAACGGGCGCTGAGTCAAGAAGCACGCGTCGTCACGAATGTCTGCTTGGTAGTTGGCACTTCTGGTGGCAACTTCCCAGCCGAAAGTCACCTTTGCGTCTAGGGTTTAGGGTTTAGGGTTTAGGGTCTAGGGTTTAGGGTTTAGGGTCTAGGGTTTAGGGTTTAGGGTTGGGTAGAGGCCCCCTCTGCACCCCACTCCTTGTGGAAAATAAGTTCGCGCGAGCTGAACACTTCACGACAGGTGCCGTTCAGCAGCTCTGCTGAGTGAGAATGGTAGGTGAGTATTTGGCATCAATAGCAGCTCGCCCAAATGGACCCCATAATTTGAGATAGCTTCAGTTTTGGGCACTAGGTAAACCCTAAATCCTAAACCCTAAAAAATCCCTCAGCCATAGAACCTCTGTGTTGCGGCCTGGCAGGGCCTTAGCTTCTGAACCATGATTTTCATGCACAGCCAGACCCTAAAATCAGTAGGAGGTTCTGGCCTTTCACGGGACTGATTCGTGGGCAGAATACGCCTTATCTTGCGTAGGCTGATGACTGGGGCAGGCCAAGGAGCTTCAGCCGCACAACCCTGAACCCTGAGCCGTGAGTGGCTGCACCAGTAAATGCTTGAAAGCCCATCCTTACAGCATTTGGCTTACTTCTACGTGTTGTTTAGAATACTGTCCCAGTACCGGAGCAGCATTCAGTGGTGTCCTGCACTTCCGCCAAGCCAGGATTCCCATGAGTCTTAAGGCTATTTTCATAGGTATTCGGGAGATCTAGGTGAGTAGCGCTTGGGGCTGAGGTGCTTCAGGCCTCTGTTGGCAGCTGTTCTATGTCACCACAAAGGGGGATGTGTTATAGATAAGGTCGTTTTCAAAAAACGAAGATGTTGACCCTTAACCCTGAATCCCTAAACCCTAAACCCTGAATGCAGAGTTGCAAAGTCGTTGTGCCCCAAAAGGTTTTTCCCACACATGGAAATACCTCATGCGCGATTTATCCCTAGGAAGAGGGACCATCTTCATCAAAGTTTGAAGTGCTTGCCAAAGTTGCTACACTCCATGGGATGGCCACTCTAAGAACATGGAGGTCTTCAAAGCAAAGCCATACAAGTTGTCTGAGATACCACTAAATCTGGCGAGCTCATAGCTCCGGACAAAAGAGTTCTACCGGGGAAGCTGTGATTCCTCATGCTCGCCTGTAAGCACTCCCCGGCAAAGCGTTTATGTGGACCTTTGGGCTGGAGTTTGGGGCAGATTCCCATGATGTAAGGATCTAGTATGTGTGCGCTGACGTGGATTCGGCGACTGTGGCTGGTCATGGGCTCCCTATCCTTGCAAAGTCATTCCCTGGGCTTGGTCTTTGTGCAGCCGGGGTCTCTGACAGGTCTAAAGGTCACCCGTTGCCTTGGGCTTCGATAGGAAGGGGTAATAAGTTTAATCATAAGAAGAGGAACAGTAATAGTAATGATAATACTTAGCTTGCAGCTTGGTGCATGCGCAAGTCTGCAGACCTGAGAAGTAAGCGTCGGAATTACGGACGCCCCGCTTGCTGCCTGCTTTTGCGGTGCGACTTTGTGGTCCTAAAGCCTCTGCTGCCTGATCAGGGTAGGTGTGCTTCAAGCTAGCAGCTAGCACGAAGACTTATGCACTCTCCTACTTGAGTTTTGTGTTCTCTGCAGGCAACGCACAAGCCAGTTTGGTCGGGCTTCCGCAAGCTACAGCTCAAGCGACCATGTGATCCCACTTGTGGGCACTAGGTGGCTCCCCGGGCGGGCTGAGCATAGGCGACCTCAAGATGATTCCAGCATTTAGTCCATGCTTCCAAAAGCCGAGGTGGCATGCATAGCTCGTCATGTCTTCTTTGCTCGCAGTCACCTGTTTGCTCTGGTCCTGCTTTTTTACCGTTACAACACCTTCGCCATCAAAACGCGAAGCGAGCCCTTTGTATCTCCTCCTTTGCGCGATCCCTTTCTCTTTCATGTCCGCTGCATCCGAGCGGGCATCTAAAAAAGATTGGCTCAGCCTTCAGCCTGTGAACTGGATGTTCCAAAGTGTGTCGCAGGTGTAACCTCTAAGGGGCTAATCATGGTGGCTCCTTGGAATCCTATGAAGGAGGCTTTCAGCAACTTTGTTCGGAAGCGTTTTGGGACTTTGGTGTCTACAGCTGGGCATGTGGCTTGTTTCTTTGCATCACCTGTCGTGTCAGAGTCCTTGTTGATGTATAGTCCCCCTTAAGTAGATAGAATATGGCTTTGGGCCTATTATAATAAGGTCCCCATATACCCCATATTCTATCTACTTAAGGGGGACTATAAGTCCAGGCGTTCCCGCCAAGCGTTCTTTGAAGTCAGACAAATCTGATGTGTGAGTGTCTACATCATGCACTGCTTATGGGAGCCAGCACGTGCCGCAGTCTAACAAGCTGAAATGTGGGCAGCATCACGTCTTCCCCGATAGGTGAGCCTGTTGCGTTTCCAATTCCAAGGTCAGCACATGTGAGGGCCTCACGAGCTACACCCACAGTGATGATCCACATGCTCTTGTTATCTAGCTTCATTTTGTAGTTTCCCGCAATAGAAGGCCTCCATCTAGACCTCAAAATACTATGATCCCTATTTTGGGTTTTTTCCCAGATGGGAAACCTCCATTTCGCAGGGGCCTGATTCCTAAGTCCGAGTGGTATGCAGATTGTGGAGCTCCCTAACAAAGCCCTTAACCTCTAAACCCTTCACCCAACGCCCTATTGGACCACCTGCTGGAATCCTGTGATTTCAGCGGGCTTCCCAAAGTAGGGAGTTTAAGGGAGCGGAGGAAAGCATGGGGATTGTCAGCAGATTCTATATTACAGGGATCTCCATTCCCGGATGCTGTGGGGATACTCTTCAGAAATACCCGTACAGAGATGTAAGCCATGTCCGTTAAGTCGAGCCTGGCAACTGCAGAAGTGAGGTGGAACCCTAAACCCAACGCCCTAACTTCATTTCCGCAACGAGTTGGGGTGACATCCACAAGCTTCCGGTCTTTGGACTAGAAGCTGCCAAGCGCACGGCTGGCCCCAAAAATATAATGCCAAAAGCCTAAACCCTGAAACCTGTCAACCCATAATGGGTACATAGGGTATTTAGGGTTTAGGGTTTGGTGTTTAGGGTTCCCAACAATAATGGGTATACCTAAGCAAGAGCGCACGCAAAGCCCGCTCAGACCCAAGAAGTCTAAGAAGTGAGCGTCTGGGTCGCCGCGGTGCTGGCTCGGCTGTTGCTGCTTAGGGACTACTCTCTGAAACGTGGCACAAGGGCCTTCAGCAAGCGGCCCTCAAACAAATTTTCATTGCGGCAGTCATCCGCAATCCCTCGAGCTAGGCCGTTTCCAAAAAGCCATAGGGGGCATGTTAGCCAGTTTCACTTGTCCTGCGACCTACAGTAGGCAAGGCGGATGATTGAAAAGAGGTTGGAGCTGATGTGCTGGGAAGCTGATGTGGGCATCTAGCGTCTGTACCCAGAATCAGATTGCTTTCTCGGGCTTGTGATGCGTTCTTCCCTCTTGCAGGGCTGCAGCAGGGTCCCGTTGGACGCTGAGAAGCTGTGTAATGACTGCCAGGGCTAAAGAAGGCTTGACGTCAGACGTGACACCTTCTGTATTAGTAGCTCATCATTCTTTCCTATGGAGAAGTCGAACTGAGTCTGAAGCCCAAACGCCAAACTCCAAAATGGTCCCCCCGAGCTTTCTTGAGGTCATTCTAAAAGAGATCCACTTCAAATCACGTTAAACGGGTATAGGGGACCAGCTCAGGAACATCTTTCGAGGCTTTGACTGAACGGACGGCGGAATGTAAGATGCTGCGGGTGCTGCCGTACTGTCGGTTGGGCTCCAGGTCCTGCTTCTGCAGCATTCATCATGCCAACTAGTGCCCAGGACGCTCGCAGAGGAGTCTTCAGCGGGGTGCTCAGGGACGTTGGCAAAGAAGCTCGTTTCATCCAGGCCGGTCATTGCATCCAACGGGGCAAGTGGGAGCAAGATCCACTTGGCCTTCGGCTTGTGGCCGGAAAGTCGCGGGCGCCTGGTGCCTGACTGGAATCCATTGCTAAAGGCGTTCAGCGCATTTGCTCGAATGCGGATTGGAGGTTTGGCGTCTGCAGCCGCGCAAACAGCCTTCATGCTTGCAACAGCTGTCGCGATTGTTCCCCTGTGGATGTAAGCCCAGACGTTCCCACCAGGCGTTCTTTGAAGGCTGATGTCCGATATGTTGGTGCCTTCTGCTACCTTCATGGTTGTACGCCGCTTGCGGTCTAGCCTTCTCCAAAGTCTGAAGAACTGCAGGTGTTCGGCAGCCGTTCAGTCCAACCAGCTGAGCCCTTGGCCCCCCTGGTGATGTCACTGCCCATCTGCATATCCAGACATGCCTTTCTGTTCGGCCAGTTGATTAGACCGCTTATAGGTTGAGCACGCTTCAGAAACTGTAGCCATTGTGGCCCTTCTTGCATGCTCTCAGCCTGCTGTGGCATGCAACTAGTCAAGAAGAGAGTTTGCTCGCCTAACAGTGCGTTAGGAATCCCGTGATGTAGAAACTTAGCTTATGTGTTCTCGAAGTGGATGTGGCAGCTGCAGGAAGTCAGGCGAACTTTATGCATGCACTGACTGTGTGGAGTCCTTGTTGAAAAATCTAGAACTACGCCTTTTGGCTAGAAGTTGCTTAAGTCCTGGCTGCTGGCTGGACCGAAGGACAGTCGCGCACAAAGGCCCAAGAAGGAAATCTCTGGTAGTTTCCCTGAACAAGGGGACCCCAAGATGGACCTCCAAATACTATAATTACTATAGTCCCTATTATAAGGACCCCCAGAATGGTCACCCAAAATGAGGTGTGAGCTTTCCCAGCTTTGGGTCTGCTTGAGGCTCTGGGCAATTGCAAGCCATTGGGATAGGCTGGTTCGTAGGGACATGCGGGCAGGTGAGCCAGCTTCCTTCGCCCCACGACTTTCAGTAGCAAAGGTGGATGATTGAACCAAGAGTGGGGCTGCAGATTTTATCGTCTGGCAGACAGCTATTGGGAAGCTGATGTGGGCTTCTAGCGTCTGTACCCAGAAGCAGATTGCTTTCTCGGGCTTGTGATGCGTTCTTCCCTTTTGCAGGGCTGCAGCAGGGTCCCGTTGGACGCTGAGAAGCTGTGTAATGACTGCCAGGGCTAAAGAAGGCTTGACGTCAGACGTGACACCTTCTGTATTCGTAGCTCATCATTCTTGCCTATAGACAAGTCGAACTGAGTCTGAGTCGCAAACGCCACACTCCAAAATGGTCCCCCCGAGCTTTCTAGAGGTCATTCTAAAAGAGATCCGACAAGTATTTGCCTCCAAATCACTCGGTGGGGCTGTAGGTCCCGCAGCATTCGCTATACAAAGACAGCACCATCCACAAGTTGCAGGCAACTATTGGAGGTTCGGGTTATCTCACATCAGGTGGTGTTTGTTACGCATCGATCAGCGTGACAAAGTGGAACTTGACAAGGTTCAGGTGTTGCGGTATACACATTGTTGCACAAGGCTGTGTTTGGTTTGGTTCTTACCACAGCCTCCCCAAGGTTCAGCCCATGGACAAGGTAAACCCTAAACTCTAAACCCTAATGCTGTCCTCCCAACAGGTGTCAATGAGAGGTATGGTCTTTGGATTGAACATCTGCGTGTGTCCTTATGGGAACCAGTTTCAGTGAGCCTGTTTGGTCAGGAATGGGCCCATGTGCCCATGCACTGTGTCCTATCTGGAACCAGTGTCCACACGGTGAAGCACAGGTAGAACGGCTTGAAATCCTTGTAGAATTGTAGAAGTCTTGCCAAACCTCGGCATCCACTGCCAAACAGGCAATTTCATGCTTTTGCTCGGTTTGAGCTGGAACTAGCGCCTGCATGGGGATTTGCATTTTCTGATTTCCCCTGCATAGCGTTTGCAGATGATATGAGTTCTCACCGAGTGAGGTGAGATACCCCTACCACTACCCCTGGACGCTCGCAGAGGCATCTTCAGCGGGGTGCTCAGGGACTTTGGCAAAGCAGCTCGTTTCATCCAGGCCGGTCATTGCATCCAACGGGGCAAGTGGGAGCAAGATCCACTTGGCCTTCGGCTTGTGGCCGGAAAGTCGCGGGCGCCTGGTGCCTGATTGGAATCCATTGCTAAAGGCATTCGGCGCATTTGCTCGAATGCGGATTGGAGGTTTGGCGTCTGCAGCCGCGCAAACAGCCTTCATGCTTGCAACAGCTGTCGCGATTGTTCCCCTGTGGATGTAAGCCCAGACGTTCCCACCAGGCGTTCTTTGAAGGCTGATGTCCGATATGTTGGTGCCTTCTGCTACCTTCATGGTTGTACGTCGCTCGCATTCTAGCCTTCCCCTGTCCCTGAAGAACTGCAGGTAATCGGCAGCACTTTCTCCCCAATTAGATGAGCTCTTGGTGATGTCACGGCCTATCTGCATATACAGACACCCCCAATTTCTGTTCGGTCAGTTGATTAGACCGCTTATAGGTTGAGCACGCTTCAGAAGCTTAGGGTGCCTTCGGCCTGCGCTGTACTAGTTACCCATGCGTTGCAGGGCCTTGGGAATTCCGCTTTTGCCCTAAAAGCAGCTTAAGCCTCGGGTTCTTCGGGGCTTCATAGAAGGGCCACCACTACCTGTAAGATGAAACGCAAAAGTTGCCAAAGGAAAGAATCTAGCTGGAAATGGGCCCCTATTCCCACATTACCCCTTATTGTGTGTTCTAAAGAAGGGCATCCTAAACCCATCCTAAACCCCTAAACAAACAGACCCAATTCCCTGCATTAGCAGTAGTGTAGGACACGTTTGCAGCGCAGCCTAGGACGAGAAACTATAGCCATTGTGGCCATTCTTACATGCCCTCAGCCTGCTGTCGCATGCAACTGGTCAAGAAGCAAGCTTGCTTGTTTAACAGGGTGTTGGCTTGTGTGCTCTTGAAGTGGATGTGGCAGCTGCAGGAAGTCAGGCGAACTTTATGCATTGACCATGTGGGGAGTTTAGGCCTGCATTGACCCTGTGGGGTCCTTGTTGAAAAAGCCAGCGCCATCTTGCTCATCTTGTGGAGGTACATGTGGTTGCATGTCCTCAACTTCAGAAGCTTTTCAGACATCTGAAGAGGCTGTCAGCCAGCTTCGTTCTGCGTGGCGCAAGGGAGTTTGCCCTTTAGCGCAAGGCGATCATAATTCAATGCTATTGACATTTCAGCATTTCAGATGTAAGCCCTAAAGTGGATGTGGAAACTGCAGCTACTCCGGCGGCAAGTTGGTGGGGTTCCGGCTGAGATTGCGAGTTTCCAGCCGTGTTCCCAGACACTCCTTGCTGTCTGGCGGGCCCGTAAGTCCGATGAAATTAACATCTTGGTTTCCCCTGGTCTTGATCAGCCTCTGTTTGGGTGCGACTCGGACATCGCTGGTGCTGCCGATACCTAAAAGGCCCGAGCAACATGGGGCTGTGAAGTAAGGAAGTCGTTCCCTGGAGTGTTTCCTGATCTCCAACTGCTCCGAGAGGGAACAACGGTCCAACTGCTGAAGTGGCAGTCATAGGGTTTAGGGTTTAGGGTGCCTCCGTCTCCACCCAAAGGTGGTCTGCAATGTTTGCCCTGCCTGTGGAGTCTCTTGCCCGCCTGCAGGGGCCTAGAGGAGTCAACAAAGTGGCTGAAGGCTGCTTTCTGGACATCTCTCCCAGGGTATTTCTCGACGTTGGACTCACCCCTCTAAAGCATCACATTGGAACCTAAGCCCTCAATCCCATATATGTACCATGAGAAACCAAGCAGTACAAGCCCCCAGCCCCTGCAGGCTGTGAAGCCATGCAGATTTCAGGTTTGACTTTTTTTTAACCTTCGTTTTCGAGAAAGTATGCACCAACACCAGGCAGCAAGGTGCCTAGGTGAACCCATTCACAGAAACCCCATCCACAAGACTGGTCATACCCGTAAGCAGAACATAAACATGGGAGGAGGGCAGTTCATGAAGAGGGCGGTTCATGAATGTGGGGCTATTTCGGGATTATGTAGGGATTCTATAGGACCCATTTTCCTAGAATTGGCGGGTTTCGCTATCTGGGGCGTACCGTGTATCGCAGGCTTCGTGGTATAGCACCCTTTGCAGTGCACCGCCGTGCGCGGTGCTCTGAGGGATGGAAGCAAACCCAAAGGGGATAATGGAATATTATAATAGGGGGTTTCTATTTTGGGGTTATATAGGGGTTTCTAGGGGTTTTATCCACCTCCCCCCCCTCCGACGTGCCGGCCTTTCAGCTGTTAGTGTTGCGGGGGGTCGGTGGGCCCCAGCTGCGTGGCGTCCCCAACTGAGCTTGTGCTCTGAACAGCGCCTTTCCAGGGTAGATGATCTAGGTGACCTGGTCTAGCTTCGCTGAACCCTTCCGCGAGGCTAGTCGTTATGGTCCCCCGGAAGTAGATAGAATATGGTGGTATACGGGGATCTCGTTATGGCTTTGGCCAAAGCCATATTCTATCTACTTAAGGAGGACTATATGTCCATGAGGGCAGCAAAGCTGTGCAGTGCCTAAAAGAGCCGAAGAAGGCACGGCACCATCATTGCAAGGCTCTAGCTGCATGTTGCCTCAATAGTATGTGCCCCTCTGCTGTAGCCATAATCCCCTGTACTCCGTATAATACCCCCAGGGCCCTAAGGTTTCTGAGAGAGCCCCCTAAATCCTAAACCCTATGAGAACAGCTGGAAGGTCGGTCCTTTTCTTCGTAGGCACCCCAGGGCCTCTAGTTAAGGGTACGCCAAGGGTCTGGCAGCGGTCTGGGTTAAGAGTCTTCGCTCCTCATTTTCGCACGCTCCAAAAACCAAAAGGCAAAACAAGGCATCTTCTAGTGTAGCTTTCGGCGCCTCTCAAGGCACCTATAGCCACCCCAAGATCCAAGCCAGAGACCCTAAACCCTAAATCTGAATCCTTAATCCTAAACCCTAGGCTGACCCCTTCCTGAAGGCCGGTCATTGCAGCCATGCTGGCAGCTGTGTGTCCACAAGGTGGTCCTAGAGTTCACCCGCGGAAGGTTGTTCATGGATAGACATGCGAGAGTCAGGGTTTAGGCTACAATAATGGAGAATCCAAAGAGACAGACACTGGAAAATAAAGTGGAAAGGCGGGTGTTGCAGAGGTATACGAAGTAAAGTCTGGGGGTTTAAGATTTAGTTCGCAAACACCCATGACCGGGTTGTAAGCACGCAGCGTCGACATTAACTTTTGTCTCGGATTCTTCCTTAAACCCTATACCATTCTACCAACAAGTCCGCCAATCCACAAGGAGTTCAAAGTCCCAAGAGTTAGAGTCGAGCCAACTCTGCTTTGTTGTGCGATCCACACATGATTGCGGAGCCTCGTCTGCAGAGCCGTGGCGCCAGCAAAGAAAGTAGTCCATGCTGGTGCTGTGTTGCAACTTGCACACATCGTGCCTTTTAAGTAGATAGAATATGGGGTATATGGGGATCTTGCTATTACATACCCAAAGCCATATTCTATCTACTTAAGGGGGACTGTAATGTTGACCTAGGACTTTCTCAAACTCATGGGTGAGAGTTTGGTTTCATGTGCAGGAACTTTTGCACGGGATGCCTCTTTGCAGTCTCACCAAATGAAGGTAGCCTTGATCCCTAAATCCTGAAGCCCTCCGGCTAGGGTTCAGAGTTTAGCCCCTAAATCCAAAAGGACTTGAAAGCCATACGCCCATCTTGCCAATCCCCCTGCGGGGGGGTTAGGCGCGCGTTGCGGAGCCTTGGCGAAATTCGTGTAGTAGTGAATATCGTTACTGTGCCTCAGCTGGACAATTATGTTGACATTGGGCTTCATCAAAACCGCTGGCCATGTTCTGCTTTTCCCAAGGTTCAACATGCAGACAGTCCGGCATTTTTGAAGTTTTCATAAGTACATGAGCCATATTCTGATCTTCTTCAGTTCCCTATATAATCCCCCATATAACCCCCAAGGAGTTTAGACTGAAGTTCACATGTGTGCCAGATCGCCGCGTGGCTCGTGCCTGTGGCCCTAATCAAGATGAGGCCGGTCCTTGCAGCCAAACTGGCAGCTGGCAAAGCTTTGCCTGGGTGGTATCGACCAAGAGCGAGAATTCTAAACTCTGAAGCTTGCTTTGGGTTTTGGGCTCCAAGGTTTAGGGTCCATTCCAGTCCGAACCACACATGAGCCTCTTTGAGGGAACATGGGTCGCCGCAAGCTGCGGGGGGATGGCGCCCGCGCCAGCAAAGAAAGTAGTCCATGCTGTTGCTCAAAATCAAGGGTGAGAGTTTGGGGGCATGTACAGGGGACCCGAATTTTCGGAACCTTTACACAGCATGCCGCCTTGGAATCCTACGGTGCAGGCCGCAAGCACTTCGAGCTGAACGTAGCCTTGATCCCTAAATCCTGAAGCCCTCTGGCTAGGGTTCAGAGCTTAACCCCTAAATCCAAAAGGACTTGAAA
>CAJNIZ010004503.1:20733-39603 GCA_905231905.1 Symbiodinium pilosum | reverse complement strand
GATTTTTTGGCTTGATATTTGGGCTGTCGTGCTGGCGGAATGGTTACTTAGTGGATTGGGGCAAGGTGTCTTGTAAGTAATATGCCCCCTCCCCCCACCTCTCAGATTGAATGAGCCGTTTCATGTCAACTACCGGATTTTGGGGGTTGGGGGGTTCTTATTGCATGTCACCCAAAGCGAGCTGTTGTGCTGCGAACTTACTGCTACACTACGGGCAGATTATAAGGGATTATAAGGGGCCCCTACTACGCCCCCCCCAAAGGTTCACCCTTAATTCACCTTAATTAGGCCAAGCTTTTAAATAATTTTCAATTCCTGGGGAAACCTAGGGGGGCTAGTAGAGAGAGGCTAAACCCTAAACCCTAGGGTGGTATAGAGGGGGGGGAGTAGGGGAATCCATGAAAACAGGACAGACCCATCTAAAAAGCAGTTTTGGAAGGGGCTAGGGTTTAGGAGTCCGGGGCCGCTATATCATCTATATATATATATATCTCTCTCTCTCTCTCTCTCTCTCTATTTATTGATTCTAATCCTAAACCCTAAAATCTTGCGATCTTCCTGTTCGGGGGCGTCTTAGGATCAACCCGCTAAATCGGTGTCGCAAGGCTTGGTATCATGCGCAACCGTGGACCTGGAAAGTGGCGAGAGTGGCGTTGGGGCGCAACCGTGGGCCCGGCAAGTGTAATGCTTGGAGTTCGGGTCTTGGAGTTTAGGTCTTCGTGCTCAGGATTTAGTGGTTCGGGACTTAAGGTCAGCGCTAGTTGATGTGAGACAGCTTCCTGATTGAAACCGTAAACCCTAATTTTTCAGTGATATCCAGGCAGGTACTTTCTTCCATTTAGGCTTCACATAGGCTGTTTATACCTCCAAGTCTCTCCAGATATGCCGAAAACAAGCCTTATGAAAGGGTTCGCGCCTGGTAGAGCATTCCCTTGTCAATTGGTTAAGCCTAAACCCTAAACCACTTGAGTGGCCAGGTCGTCCCTTTGTATCCCCTTGAAGCCCCACCACCGCCACACCCTCAGCCAGCACATGTTTCAGAAAGGGCTGCATGACTTTTTTTGCTGGTGGAACTCTTGCACCGCTTGGATGTCTTGGACCTCCTAGGACTTAGGACACTTAGAGTGTGGCAAGATGTCCTGCATCAACATCTTCATGATCTGAAGAGTGTTCCCACGAATTCAGGCCTGATCCACTGGACCCATCCCTCAGCAAGCCGCTGTGCGCCGCCCCAAGCTGAACTTCCTTCTGGTTCGTAGGAATTGGAGGAATGGATCCCTAAGAGAAGTCCCCAGATGATGCCATCATCTGGACATGAATCATTGCTACGTCGGGGGTTCCTTACATTCCCTTTTGGTTGATATTTGGTAGTTTCTCCTAATAAGGGGACCCCAATTTAGACCCCCAAATACTATAATCCCTTATCAAAGGGACCCCCCAAAAAGGTACCCCTAAATTTGGGAAACCCTAAACCCTAAATTGTAGTTTCCATTTTCTTTTCCATTATCCCTATATAACCCCTATAAACCCCTTTACAAAGGGTACCCCTAATTTTGGGAAACCCCCCATTTGGGTTCCGCTTAGATTGTGGGTTGCTATGTAGTTTTACATCCTAACTTAACCAAACTCCCATAGGGTTTAAGGGTTTAGGATTTAGGATTTAGGGTTTAGGGTTTAGGGTTTAAGGGCTTAGGGTTTAAGGGTTTAGGGTTTAAGGGTTCAAGGGTTTAGAGTTTAAGGGTTTAAGGTTTAGGGTTTAAGGGTTTAGAGTTTAAGGGTTTAGGGTTTAGGGTTTAGGGTATGGCGATGCTCAGGCGAGATTGGGCACAAGATAATCACGAAGCTCACCGCCAGCAACCGAGTTGTGTTCGAGCTGGTCAGCTAGACACAAGAGATGCTTCTCCCTTCCCCGACAGACCCGTACTTTGCATTTTTCTCAGAGCAGGAAACTCTAGAGTTCCTAGGACACATAGGTGCTTTTCTTAGTTAGGGGGTAGCGCTGTTCGGCAACACACGTGACATGTTTGATAGTCTTTCTAGTCCTCATAAATCCCTACATCAGGGGCTCCTAACCCCTATAGAGCCCCAATCGAACCCCTTTATGCCTGTATAGCCTTAAACCCTAAACCCTAAGCCCCTGAAACCCCCGTTTGTGTCAGGCGAAGAATTGCCAGGCCAAGCTGACTGATGCCATTGCGGAGATGGCCTGCAGCTCATGGGGTATAGGGTTTAGGGTTTAGGGTTATAGTCCCCCTTAATATTACCCCAATAATGGAGAATCAAATGGAAAAGAAAATGGAAAATGAAATGGAAACTAGGGGATATATGGGGATTATTAGGGTTTAGGGTTTGGGGTCTATAGTCCCCTCTAAGTAGATAGAATATGGCTTTGGGTATACTATAATAAGGTCCCCATATACCCCAAACCCTAAACCCTATATCCAGAATAAGCTCCCCATATACCCCGTATTCTATCTACTTAAGCGGGACTATATGGCTTTGGGGATGGGAGTTCAGGGCGTAGGCTTGAGGGCTTAGGGATGAGGGTGTAGGGCTAGGGAGCAGGGTTTAGGGTTAGGAGGGCGGGTTGTTTAGGGGTGAGGGTTGAGGGCTAGGGATGAGGGTTGAGGGTTCAGGGCGTAGTATTTAAGGACGGGGGTCTAGGATTTAGGATCGGGGGTTGAAGGTTCCGGGCCTGAGACGGTTATGGTTCTGGCATGAGAGATGAGGTCTACAGTGGAAGGATGAGGGCTTAGGATTCAGGGTTTTTTATGGATGAGGGATGAGGGTTACGGTTTGCGTTTGGGGCCTCAGGGATGAGCAGTAGCGCCCAAACCCCAAACTCTAGACCCTAAAGCCTACACCCCAAACCCTCAACCCTAATCCCCAAAAATCCCTAAACCCTGAACCTTCAACCTTAATCCTGAAAAAATCCTTTGACTCTTAAACCCAAACCTGTTCTTTCCCAGATCCTCAGGTGAAGACGCGGCGCCCTGAGCTAGGGTTGGTGGTGTGCCTGACACATCCATAGGAGTATAATAGGTATTTAGGGTTTAGGGTTTAGCTAGGGTTTAGGGTTGAGGAGTAAAAACAAGGCTCGCGGGAGATATGGGGATAATGCAAAAGAAAGTGGAAACTACTACAATGGGTCTAGGGTTTCGGATTCCGGGTTTAGGCTCTAATGAAAGTATAATAGGCATTTGGGGTTTTCCCAAAGAGTTATGCAGGGGTTATATAGGGTTTAGGGTATAGGGTTTGGGGTGTAGGGTTTAGGGTTTGGGGGCTATATAGGGGTTATATAGGGTTATAAAAGGGTTATATAGCCCGTGGAAAAGAACATGGAAGCTACTGTTTAGGTTTTTTTTGGTTTCAGGGTTTCCAAAGATTGGGGACCTTTTTTGGGGGGGGTTCCTACCATAGGGACCCTATTTGGGGGCGTTTAATGCGTCCCCCTTTTTGGAATCCCACATGGGCGACGTTGAAATGGGAGGCCGAGTGGTCTCGGAAGCTCGCTATTCGGGATTATATAGTGGGATTATTGATGAATCTTCATCTGGGCATTTCTGAAATGAGTGATCCCCATCATACTTTCAAAAAGGGAACTACAATTTTGCCGAAACACTCGTATGATGCTGGAGTATCATTTCATGGTGCCCAAGACTAGCAGCAAAATGACTTGCCAAACGTATGGCACGGTGGAGGAGTCACAGTGGATAACAGGCTTATAGGTAGGGATTAGATGCTATAAGGGCCAAACTCCTAGACTCTTCACCCTAAATCCAAAACCAGAAACCCCTAGATCCGAAACCCTAAACCNNNNACCCTAAACCCTAAACTCTATATCTTAAGCACATGGTAAGGCACAAAAAATGACGACTTGGTCCGAGGCCAGACTCCCCCGGCGGACGTTTCAACGAAAACCGGCTGCGAAATCTGTTCAAGGTCTGGGTCGATTTAGGGGGGGATTTCCAAAGTATGTATTTAGGGTTTAGGGTTTAGGGTTAAGGGTTTAGGGTTCAGGATGTTTTCTTTTTTTGAAAAATTACCATTGATGGCGGGTTTAGGCTTCAGGGTTTATACCCATTAATTAAGGAATGAAAGCCTCTTCAGCCAAATATGTAAGCAGAGGTCGCTCAATCGCTTGCACCACTTACTGGTGCTTTCCCTAAACATTAAACCCTAGGGAGCACTATGAAGAATTATACGGGGATTGTTCTAGGGATCCTTTACTTCACTCTCTCTAAAGCACAGCTTCCCCTAATATAATCCCAGTTCCCATTTCATTTTTCTTTTGATTCTCCCTTCGGGCAGCTTCACCCTAAAACCTTGTTCAATCCTGTATAGCCACGGTTTGTTTTTCCCAAACCTCTGATACTCCCTCAAGCATCTGCTAAGCCTCTTTGCGAGGTGTTTTGCCAGATTTTGTTTCAGCTTCTGGGTTTCTGTGAAAGTCGGTTTCAAGGGATTAAGCGTTAAAAAGAAATATCTAGAGATATAGGGTCCCTTCGAAAAGGTCATAGAGGGATAACGTACAGATATTCCACATTGAGCTACCACAATAGGGGTTTACAAGCATTTTTTCCGCACACCTGTTTGGTGTTTGGCAGGAGACCGCAATTGCGAACTTGACTCCGGAGGACTCACGTGGGAGTGTTTCAAAACTTTTCCTGTATAAGCTTTAATCAGAATCCTACATCCCCTGCTATAATTCCGACATCCCACAAAAATCAAACCCCTAAACCCTATACCCTAAACCTTACATGCTAAGTTTTTTCGGAAGCCCCATGTGTTTAGCGGACTGTGGCTCCCTCTCCCTGAGATTTGCATGCAGGAAGCGGAAGAGATCTTTCCAGCGCCTGGTGCTAAGACGTTCTTAGGTGTACGGCCGAATGGTAGGACTTGATGCGAACCCTCGACCATATGGTCCCCCTTAAGTAGATAGCATATTGGGATCTTATTCTAATTCACCCAAAGCCATATTCTATCTACTTAACGGGGGACTATAAGCCATAAATCCAAGCTGCACCTTGAAGCTGTGTTGTGCAATGCCTATTGGTGGACTTGGGTTTGGGGCATCTCCTTCAGTGGGGACCTTTATAAACTCTATGACAGGGGTCCTAGAGACCTGGGTTTAGGAAGTAAAGTTTGGGGTCAAGGGTTTGGAGGTCCCCCAGATGTTGAGAAGACTCCCGATGCGCAAGCCGGAAAGAGGGTAGAGCTGCTCCCCACATTCCGCAGTGCTTGAGATGCGGTTATTGTGTAGTGTGTTGGGTTCAGGGTTTTGTTTTTCAGGGTCCCCCTGAAACACATGAGTAATCCTTATTGTAACCTATGTAGTAACCCTAGTTATCCCCATTCTTCACCTGAAAATAAGGCCGAAATCCTAAACCTTAAGCCCCAAATCTTGGCCTTCAAACTGAAGCCCTAAGTCCTAAAGCTTAGGCTCTCTCCCCCAGCCTTGTGCCTCCAAACCTTAAGGCTAAACCCTAAACCCTAAACCTTCGGTCCTGGCTCCCTCTTGTCATTGCGAATGAGTTGAACCTAACTGTGAACTCATTGGTTGTCAGTAGGGAATGCGGGAATATATTATGTAAGTGCTATATAATCATTCGATTCAAGCCCTAAACCCTAAACCCAAACCCTGATTATATTCCCTTAGCCCTGAACACAAGCCTTGATTATATTCCCTAAGCCCTAAACCCCTTATTCCCTACTAAGCACCAGTAAGTGAAGTGCGGGTCACGACGTCTGCTGGCCGACTATGATACAAGCCGCAAACCTCGACGTGACTGCGACCCTAAACTCCCTAGACTCGTTTTAGGGTTTAGGGTTTAGGCCTAAACTCCCAAACGCCCTAGACTCCCTAGACTCCCTACACTCCCTAAACTCCCTAAACTCCCTAAACTCCCGAAACCCCAAGCCCTAAACCCTAAACTCCCTAAACCCAAATTTTTGCTAGGCCTGTTGCACCAGAGCGAACTGGGTCCCGGCGTCCGAGCAAGCCAGGGCCCACATGAGTGCATAGTTTAAACTCCTCAATTATGGAGTTTAAGGTTTAGGATTTAGGGTTTAGGGTTTAGGTTTTGGGATTTAGGGTCTGAACTCCTTAAAGGGGGGTTGCATAGGAGAAACATTCTAGCGGGCAGTTTCCCCCACAGAGCCCTTATATGCATCCTAGGTGTTTATGTAAGCCTTATGCAAGCCCGATGTAAGGTCTATGTAAGCCCTAAACCCTAAACCCTAAACCCGGCCTTATGTAAGCCAGATGTAAGGGTACTGGTAACTCCTCATCTGAGCATTCCCTGTGGCATATGTTTAGGGTTTAGGGTTTAGGGAGTCTACCTGCGCAGGGCTGAGTATCCATGCGCCGATGGCGCCACCCCACTTCCAGGGATCTGTGGGCGGCGGCACATCCTACGCCCAGCGGACCTCGTGGATGTTGCCTAAGAAGCCATCGAAGCTGGGCTTACTTACTTCGTGTTAGGGTTAAGGGCTAACTGCAGGGGTCTCGGGGCCTGCGGCGGGCTTTTGTGGGGTTCCCAGGTGGCCTCTGGCCTCGTGGCCCTCACTCGCAGATTTGCTGCAGCTAGGGGCCAGAACCCCTCAAGGGGGCCCCCTGAAAGGACACTGAAAATGGGGACGTTTCCCATCAAGGGGAAAATCATGTACATTGTATATATTTGGCCTGGAGGCAGGGCTGTGCTTCCCGATGCGCGGGAGAAGCCCGGAGGGGCTCTATACGTCCATTCTCCATAGGCTCCTCCCATTGTCTTACCCAGTACGGGTGTAAAGGCTGACGTGTATTTTCAGTGTCTGATCACTTTAGTAATGGGTGGGATCGGCCTAATCAGGCCGGGTGGGAATTTAGGGTTTAGGGTTTAGGGTTTAGGGGTAGGGTTTAGGGTTTAGGGCTTAGGCTAGGGTTGAGGGGTTGAGCCCCTAAGAATGGGGAATCAAATTGCAAACTGAATAGAACATGGAATGGAAACTCGGCTTGTGCATGGGTCACGTCACTAGCAGGCTTACGGTGATACTAGACCCCAAGAGAGAGCAAGAGTAAGATTGCATTCTCCTATTGGACCTAGAACTTCACAAGTGAGTCATCTTCTCAATACAGATGAGGTTCAGCACCGATACTACTATAGCTATCATTGCTATTAGTGTTGTTGTTAGTATTCGTTTGATTGTTGTTATTATTCTGGTTCCCAGTAGTGCTGTTAGTTTTGTTGACCCCGAACCCTGAACCCTAAAAGAACCCTGCGCCTGCTAGTTTTATTGGGTTCTCCTGGAGCCAAAGAGTGCTTTTGACTTTCAGTTGACGGTCTTGGCTGGCCGAGAATATTACTATAGTTTGGGTGCCCCCACTCTGTAACAATTGGATATTAGTTCTAATATAGTTATACATATATACATATGTATTTATTTACTTATAGCCCTTCATATGACCCCGAATACAGACTGTCAAAGGGTGAAGGCGGCACCCGAAGCATAGTCCCCGAGGCGGAACATGAGAGAGAAAATTTGTTTGGCTATTGCATTCTCCTAAGGAGAGCTTTCCGTTCTTGCCCTCAAGCGCCGAAAAAAAGAACTACTCAAGCGTGTTGCCCAAACATTCGAAGTGAGGGCTTAGGGCTTGATGTCTAGGGTAAGCCTTAGGGTTATGGGAGTTTAGTGTTCTCACGTCTTTAGGGCTCTCGTACCAGGTTGCGGGATGAACCTATAATCCCTATAGTTTCCATTATCCCATTATAGCCCCAATATATACCCTATTACAATCCCTATAATCCCTATAGTTTCCATTTTCTTTTCCATTATCACTAGCTTCTTTTGTAGTCTCCGCATTGCGCAGCAGAAACAAAACGGGCCCTTTGGATGTGCAAAGCTCTGCCATTCTGACCCACGAGTCCTAAACCCTGAGCTCTAAACTCCGAACCCTAAGCTCGAACTCTTGACCCTAAGGGGCCCAAATAATTACCAATATTATGGTTCCATATTCCTTTGGTCACTGGTGCCTCAAATGGACCTCAGAATGATATTGCTAATTATTTAGGCCTCTGTAGTAGACCCCAAACTCGAAGCTCTGAACGTGTGTCCTGTGAGGTCTGGATCACGCAAGTCTAGCAAGGCCCGATGGCCTGTTTACTGGGGCTTTACTTTAGGGTTTAGGGTCCAGGGCTTCAGTGCAGAATCCTAAGAAAGAATTCAGGGAGCATATAAACGTTGGGATATTGCCCCAAGAATCAAATGGCCAAGAAGATGGAACATGAAACGGATGCTAGGGGTATGCGGTTTATAGGGATAGTCATCAATATGGTGCTTTCCCCCCCACAAAAAAGGACCCCAACATAAACCCCACAATATTGTTATCCTTACTATGGGGCCCCCCGAAAGTACACCTAATTCTGGGCAACCCCCAATATCATGGTCCTGGGTTCCTTATGTATTTCTAGTATAGCGTACTTCAACCGCACCTCGAAATGACGTTGGCCCTAAATCCTAAAGCCCTGAGCCCTGCACCCTAAGCCCCTAAACCCTAAACTCTAAGGCCAAAAATCAGAAAGCCCTAAATCCGAAACCCTCAGCCCTCCCTGCACCCTAAACCGCTTTTGGCCCGCATAGTAGGGCTCTCCGGGGAGTCGACTGTTAAGGAGTTCTGGAGCCTTTCGGCTCTAGGTTTTTAGGGTTTAGGGTTTAGGGTTTAGGGTTTAGGATTTAAAGTTTAGGGGTTTAGGGTAGAGGAATACAACCCCAATATAACCCCAACATAATATAGTTCTTAATATAACCTTAATACAACCCTTATATAACCCCAATATAACCCCAATAAAATATAAGCTTCATATAACCCTAACATAACAAGAATATAACCCCAGTATCCTGTAACCCTGATATAACTCAGTATAAGTTAGCCCCAGTATAACCCAAGAATAACCTTAATATCACCTTAATAGAGCCCTAAATAGTATAACCCTGATATAGCCCTAATATCAATCTAACATAACCCTGATATAACCCTGCTATAGCCCTAATATAGCCCTAACATAGCCCTAACATAACCTTAATATAAAAGGTCACTTCAACGCGTGCTCCAGTTGCCCTTTGCCTTCTGTTGCTGGCATGTAGCTACTAGCTACATCCCTCAACTCTCCCAATAAAAGGGTTTAGGGTTTAGGGCTTAGGGTTTGGGGTTAAGGGTTCAGGGTCTAGGGCTTAGTGTTTGGGGTTTAGGGTTTAGGGCCTGAGTGAATCCATAAACTGCCTGCATAACCCCATATACAGCTTTCCCTATACCCACTCCTACACTCCCCCTCAACCACCCCGAACCCCCAAACCCTACACCGTAAACCCAATGATTTTTCCATTCGCTTCTCGGCTCCCCCGTAAGCACTCTAAACCCTAAAAGCCTAAACCCTAAACCCTAAAGCCCTGAAACCCTAAGCCCTAATAGGCCCTAAACCCTAAACCCCAAACCGCACCAGGATAAGATCACCACGGAGGGCTGACGCTGAGTGGCCGCGTAGCCAAGTAGCCTGCTTCTGTCCGATAAGATGAGGCCGACTGTTGCAGTGGGTAGGAACATGTTTTATTGTTTAGGGTTTAGGGCTAGGAACATGCTGGTATTGCTCCATCCAGTAACAGGTGACAGCCTAGTCCATAGTAGGGTAATTGCGTTAAATCCTTAGTCTCAAGTGGCGATTCTCCAGCTTTTACCGAGTGGCGGCAGTGTCCAAGGACATCTCCTCAAGGCACAACCAGACTAGGGCTGGGGATTTGAGGTTTAGGGTTTAGGGTTTAGGGTTTCTGGTTTAGGGTTTAGGCATTCTGGTCAAGCGTTTCGGGGGCTGGGGGTTTGGGCCAGGAAAGCTCGAGCTACATCCAGGCTATCGCCTACAGCGCCTATAGTCCCACTATTGCAGGAATGTCTAGTGACTGGCAATATCCCTACCCAGCTGCAGCATTCCTGTACAACGTTTCACCTGTGCAGCTGCCATGGCGTCTGTGACATCTAAATCCTAAAATGGTACAAGTGGGAGTGTTGCAACATACCTCATATCTCACTAGGGACCTCAACATCCCTCAGCAGTGAGGCCCGATGTTGATAGGCCCCTGGATCACAACCCCCAAGCCCTCAAATGCCCAATTTCACCCCCTAGCTCAACTCTATTCCCCGCTTCCACAACTGTACGTGTCCTGCAGCGCGACGCCGATGTTGACAAACTTGTGCTGAGACCTCCCGACTGCATGACTGGCAAAATGCCAAAGCTCTCTTTCTGAAAAACCATGTCGAGAAGCAAGTGTGTACCATTCAAGTTTGTAGCCGTGGGTTTCGAAACCCCAAACCCTATTTGGACCCCACATAGCCTAACTCGGCGCCATGTTCGATCCAAGCCCAAGGACAAACCTTGACGGTACGATGGGTTGGTAGAGTGGTTTCAGGGGAGATCATACAGGGATCTATTTGTAGAGGTTGCGTAGGTCCGTTTCACTTGCCCTAGCGCCATAGTTCCAAGCCCAGCCCTCGAAGGGTTTAGGGTTTGGGGCTTAGGGTTTAACGTTTCGTAGAGTTTACGGAATGCCCCTGGGTCTCGGACTTCAACACTGATTGTATGCCTAAAGGGATACACCTCGAACTTTTCAGACATCCGCGCAGCAGCCGCCGTTTACAAATTGAGTCGCCCAAAGTGTCTGGGAACGCCTCCATGCACATGTTTAGGGTTTTGGGATTGCAGTCAGAGCCCACAAAACTGCTTCTTGCACGATTCGCAGGCCCTAGACTGTTCATGTCAGTGTCTTGACCCCTATACTCTAGGGTCCTAAACCATCACCAATATCATTCGAGTTTTGTTAGAGGAACCTTATATACTTGAATCATACAAGGCATCTAGGATCATAGTAATCCTGTTTGTCGAGGCACATACATTGCCCTAATTTCTCGTCTCCGTAGAGGAAGCTGATTGCGCAGCCATGGCACCATATTGTGCTGAGTCGCAGCTGCCTGTGGCAGAGCCCAAGAAGGTGCCAAACCCAGCTGGGGGTTTAGGGTTTATGATTTGGGAATCTTGGGAGTTTAGGACATAATATGTAGGGTTAGCCACAAACCTACCCTTCAAGTTAACATCCTCGATCACGGCTCTTGCAAAATCGAAGCGCTGGGCATCAAACTCAAAGGTCAACACTCTGAAGTCTTCTTGATTTGAAAGTCTGATAGTTTTTAAAGCCGAACTCCAAACCCCAAATGCTAGACCCTAAACTCTAAGCCCCCAAAAAGCCCAAGGCTTGAATCTCTAAACCTTAAATCGTAAACCTTAACTCCTAAACCCTGCTCTCTAAACCTTAATTCCTAAACCCAAATCCTTAAACCTTAATCCCCAAACCCTAACCCAAATCCTTGAATTCTTAAGCCTGAAGCCCACATCCTTCAGACCCTCAGCTTGTAATCCTACACTTTCAGCCATCACACAAATCAATATCCTGAACCCAGGGTCGGCAATCCAGAACCCTAATGTAGGGGAGCTACTGTTGGGTTTAGAATCTACGGTTTGGGGATTATACGGTTCTAGAATCCTTGTAGACTATGGTAAAGGGTTTGGCCAGCAAAGGAAGTTGCCTGAACTCTGAGGAGTCAGGGTCGCTCATAAACTGGGTTGCTGTTGATCAACTTAAATGAAGTTACCATAGAATGGGTATGTAGCGAGTAACAGGGTTTCCTGATTATAGAGCTCAAGGTAAGTTTCTTAGCAGGAATCCAGTAATCTTAGCAGGAATCCAGTAAAGAGCTTAAGCTTCAGCTTTAAAATAGAGTTCAGGGATGTTCAGGGCCTAGCCTTAACAGCCCGAAGCCCGCACGCTAAACCCCAAAATCCTGAACTCCTCCTAAACCCTCTATGATCCCAGGCTGCCAGTGTCCATTTCATTGTCCATTTTCTCCTCCATTTGATTCTCCACTATTGGGGGAAACCTTGAGCCTTAAACTAATCCCTAAACCCGAAACCCAGCAGTACCTGTAATCCTTGAACCCCAAAGAGAAAAAGCGAAACCCTAAACCCTAAACCCTAAACCCTAAACCCGAGAAGAAGCGAAGGTGGCAGTGCTGGGTGCGGGAAGCTTTGGAACCGCCATGGCTATGGTGGCTGCCCGAGCGGGTCATGAGGCGTGCGGTTTAGGGTTTGGGGTTCAGAGTTTATTACCATTGTTCAGGGCTTGGGGCGGGTCATTTTGATATTGAGATTAACCAAGTTGGAGAACCCTAAGTAATGGTAAGCGTGTATGGGCTTGAGGGTTTAGGGTCTAGGTTTTGGGGACGTAGGGTTTGGGATTTAAGGTTTGGGGTTTAGGGTTTGGGGTTTAGGGTTTAAGGTTTGGGGGTTTGGGGTGTAGGGATTAAGGTTTGGGGGTTTAGGCGTTAGGTGAGCTGGGCAAATGAGAGCCAAGCCACCCGACCTCACCGCGGGTTATGGCTTTTCTTTCCGATTGGGTTCAGCTTCAGGTTCAGAAGTTAGCATAAATAGGCCAGTTGCAAGTTCTTCGTAATTCCCGACTTTACTTGTAGGTATGTGCGAATGAGCACCATATCAGGGTACCCAGGATTTATCACTATAAATATAAATGGGTTGTATTCGCCTGAATCTCCAAGCGCGGAGGAATTGAAGTATCTCAGGTATGTCAATCCGACCCTCCATTGCCGGGGGGGGGGTGGGTGGTCGTATGGAGTATAGAGGGCAACCCACACGGTCTAGGATTTACATGTTAAATCTTCGGATATTGCAGTTCGGGTTTGGTTTATTGATCTTAGTCTAAGATTTACCGTCTGGGCCTTGAAGAAGTCGGCGTAACTTCAGGTTTCTTGGAATGTATAAGATCAACATGAGCTATAATTTAAACTCCTCAAAAAGTGTTCTATAGTGGGTCATATAATATAGGGGAGCATTATAGGGCTCATTAAGGGGGATACTGTAGGTCACACCTGCAAGAGTTGCCTCAAAGACGGAATTTGCTGAGACTCTCTTACCGCAGGAGACTACCGGCATAGGCCTTTTATAACCAAGTATCCAAAACTAGCATGGCTCGTAGGGGAGCAAAAAACACCAGGTCGGAGCAAAACCCTAAACCCAAAACCGTCTTTGGGCTCTACAGTCTGCTCAGGCTCTGTTCCACTGTTTGGAGATTATTGGATTCTGTTAAGGCTGTGTTTTTGACATTTGGACTTTACTGTCAGTACTTGGATCCCATGTGGGTCCTATTTTGATTGTTGGGGCGTTATTTGGGCACCATATTTGCACCATGTTTTTTACGATTTGAGATCGAACAATTTTTGCTATGGGGCTTTTATTTGGTCACGATATGATTTGGGGTCTGTTCGGCCTCTATCTGCACTATTTGGTATTTGTCAGGATCCATTAGATCTCTGGGGTCTGTTTTCACTATGTGCGGGCCTTCTGGCGCTAATTCCACCACTTCCACTACATAGCATCTAATTGAGCTTTATTTTAAGTCTTTGGCGTCTACTTGTGTTCATGTGGGCTCTAGTATCACTATTTGGGTCTATTTGGGCTCTGTTGTGTCTCTATTCGGGCTCCATTTGAATTCTATTTGGGATCTGTCTCGCTATCTGAGCCTTATTTGGGCATTATTTGGTGTGTACACAACCTCAAATTTCATACCTGGGCACTATTTGGGGCCAATCTGAGCTGCATGTGGGCACTATTTGGGATCTCTTTCCGTTCTTTTTTCAGTACTACTTGGGCACTGTTTGGGGTCAATTTGGGCTCTATTTGGGGTATATTCTGACAATTTGGTGTCTGTTCTATTTCCGAATCTACTTGTGCCCTGTTTCACTACTTGCTCCCTGTTTGGGGTCTACTTATTGCTTGGGATCTATTTTTGCTATGTGGGTTCTATTTGGGCAAGATTTGGGTCTATTCGGCTTCCACTCACTATTGGGGATTGGGGAGTGTCTATTTGGGCTCGATTCGGGCAAAATTTAGTGTTTTTTTTCGGGAGATCTCTACCCGTTGTTTGCACTGTTTAGCTTCTGTTTGAGATCTAGTTTCACTGTTTGGGACTCCACTTGGGGTTCACGTGGGATTGGGCGTCCAGTTTGGGGGGCCAGAAATTGAAATCTTACCCTACATAAACAGGGAGAAATAGGATGCTGGATTCATTGGTTTCCGTGCTAGCCCCCCGCACTACCCTTTCTAGGTTCCTCCCCAATAGATTAAGGTTGATTAAGGGGGAATCGGGTGTAGTAGGGGAACCGAACCGAACCCATGTTCATGGAAATCTAGAGATCTTAAGGATTTGCCGTTAGAGACGGTGATTCCCGCAGATCCCATGACGAGAGTCACAACAAACATCGGATCATGGTGAGGAGACCCCTAGTGACCCTGAATCCTAAACCCTAACCTCCAAGCTTAAATTCTAAACCCAAAACCCTAAACCCGAAATCCTGAAGCCCAAACCTTAAACCCTAAATTCTACACCCCACTTCCGGAATAGGTGGTCCTCTACTGCAGACAAGAGGATCAGGCTTCCAAGATAACACTGGAACACCGAAATCCGCGGGCCCTGAGTGAGTTCGAGCTGCCGCACAACATCCGCGCTACTGGGACCTGACTTAGTATAGGGGCCTCGGGAATAAAATAGGTGCCTAAATGATAGGGTTTAGGGTTTAGGGTTGGGGCTTAGGGTTTAGGGATAATTACCAATATTATGGTTCCATATTCCTTATCTAGTCAGAGTCTATGGTACCTCAAATGGACCGCAAAATGATGCTGGTAATTATTTAGGCTCCCGTAGCATCCCTGAAAAGGGGGTTTATGGGGATAATACAGGGGAGCATTATAGGGGTTATTATGGGGGATACCAGGAACCCTGTCCCCGAGCTATAGTCTGAACTCCTTATATTGGCGGGGCTTATAGGGGATTAGGGATTAGGGTTTAGGGTCTAAACTCCTCACAGGAGGGTTATATAGGGGTTCAGGGTCTATAAGCTCCTTAAAGGAGGGTTATAAAGGGGTTTAGGGTCCATAAACTCCTTAAAAGGGGTTTGATAGGGATTATATAGGAGAGTCTTATAGGTTCTTAACCGGACTATAGCTCATGTGAAGCATTCCCCGTCCGAGAAATATTGAAGCTTCGTTGTGGTCACCGTGGCGTCCCAGCAATTTCGGGATGACATCTTCAAAGTTAGTGGCCTGGGTTGTTAGCTAATGACCGGAGGAAGGTAGTGGCAGTTTTTGATTTCAAAGTATGGGGCTTAGTGCTTATAGGGTTTTGGGCCTAAGGGTTTAGGGTTTGGGTTTTGCGGAGAGCAAGATGCAAATCTGTTTCTGCCATCCTAATCATGTACACCTAGAGCACCACACCCCTACCCTACACCCGAAACCCCAAACCCCTAAACCCTAAATCCTGAACCCTCAACCCTAAACCTTAAACCCCAGGCTACGACGAATCTGCCTGAAGCCCTTGGTGGAAGTGAGCTGATCATCCATGGGCTTCCGGCACAAGGAATCTGGATCAACGGGGTTTCAGATTTTGGGTTTTGGAATTGAGCTGTAGTCCAAATTCCTTAAAGGGGGGATATATAGGGGATCATTCAGGGAAGTATTACAGGGCTTGTTCAGGGGGATACCAGGAGTTTTGACCATAGCTCAATTGGCGTTTTGGGTTTGCCCTGTAAGCCCAGTCTCCTGCAGCTTGATAGCAATGACCCCTTGCTTTCTATATGTAAACAATAGAACTGTAGGTAACTCGGGATACAGGTACGATTTTGCTTCGCTCTGATGACATCTTCAATTCCTAGGAGACGGGAGCTGAGGTACGCCAAGCTTTCTGTCAGAGCATCGCGCTCTTATCCCTGCGGACGTTCCTGTTCCCGGGCTGTTTGTTCAGATGGAGCTTTCCAAAATTAGGCATACCGTTTTAGGGGCCCCTACAATAAGGATTACGGTGTTTTGGGGTCTATATTGGGGTCCTTGTATTTTGGGAAATTACCCTAAAACCCCAAACCCTACTTCTGTAACAAGTGGGTTTTAGTTGCCCCAACACCCTAAAGCTATCATATGAGCTATAATCTAAACAGGTGTTATATAGGGGATTATATAGGGTTAAGGGTTAGCTCCTTAAAGGGGATTGTATAGGGAATTGCGTTGGGGAGTTTTTTGGGGCTTATAAAGGGGGATACTAGGACTTATTCGGTTATAGCTCGTATGATTCTACCGGGGTCCTACGCTTGGGGTTGCCGTACCTAAAATCCCCAACTACCCAATAGAATCCTGCTACAACCGTAGTTTCTTTTTCAATTCCCATGTTCTTTTACACTGACTCTCCATCATCTAGGTTGGGATACCCTTTCTTATTCTGTTCCCTGCTATGCAGCCGACGGAGGAATCTTGCCCCACTCATGATTCTAAACTGTTGTATTTTCTGCGTCATAGGACTTTTGGTGGTGCCGGATTTCCTCCATCAACAGTATGAATCCCAAAGCCTACACCCCACACACCCGCAAGCCCTACACCGCAAAGCCCTAACCATAAAACCCCAACATCCAAAACCCCTGAACCCTAAACTCCTACAACCTAAACCCCTCAACCCTTAAACCCTGAAGCCCTAAAGCGCTGAAGCCAGGTGTGCATTACTAGCAAAGGGCTCTACCTGCCAACGAAGCAGCTCCTGGGCGACGCCATTTTCGATGAGATGGGGAGACGCCTGTTTATGTTTAGGGTTTAGGGGTGTAGGGTTTAGGGGTGTAGGGTTTAGGGGTTTAGGAGTGTAGGTTTAGGGGTTTAGGGGTTTCGGGGTTTAGGGTTTAGGGTCTTTGTTTGAAGGACTGAGTGTTCGTAGCATGAAGTACTGGGTTTTGGGTTCCAAATACCCTGATTAAAAGTTGCATTGCAGAGTTTGGGGGTCCAAGCCCAAGAGCAGAACAACTCCTTGAATGCTTGGGTGTTTCAGGTTCCAGGTCGGCGGAAACGCGTGTTACAACGGGGAAAGAGACCATATTCTATATTGGTTAAATATCATGGACAACATGGGTGCTTCGCAATCTACCTACTTAGTTTTGCTGAGTGCCCAGCTGAATGGGGAAGTTCAACGGGAAAGTGAAAATATTCTGTCCTTTCAGGGATGTGGAAGCCTGCCCGTGCTTAGCTGGAGAATGGACAAGAGAATGGAAGCAGGTTTCAAGGTTCAGGGTCTAGCGGTTTATGGGGATTATCATGGGATTGTATAGGGGCTACTATAGGGATCCTTCTCCAATTCCGACTTAAGCATGAGTGAGGAAAACAGTGCCTTGCCTACCTGAGCGGGCCCTCCTTCGCCAAGGAGCGTGCCCAGGGTTTAGGGTTGTAAGTTTTACGGATTTTGATTGCGGGCTTAAAGGCTGCAATTGAGGGTTGCAGATTGTAAAGGGTTCAAGGTTGGGGGTTTCGTTTAGGGTTCAGGGCTTCGGGTGTAGATTTTGGGGACTAGGGTCGCTGGGTTCAGGGCCTTTTGCATAGGAGCTCATGATGATGCAGCCCACGGCAGTAGTGGTCGCATGCTCAGACTTGTGCGTGGCCGAGAAGATCCAGTGCTCGGGCCGCTATTGGAGAGTTCTTCTTGGAAGTTGCAACCCTAAATCCAAAACCTCAGTAAGTAGCTGTTGAAGTAGACTCTGATGTGTACTCAAGTACACGAAGGGGCCGCAAGGCGCTGAGTGGGGAAGAGGGTTCAGGGTTGCGCGGCCTTTGTTTTCTCCATTCTCAACAGGCCGCGGCCAGTATACGACTTGGGGTTCATAAGCCCCGACCCTAAACCTCAGGGTTTTGATGCAGGACCAGCCCCAAGTTCATGCTATCTTCTCTGTACATTCTTGTCGCGTGAAGCCTACATCTAGCACCCCAATTCCTAAACCACGACCTTCTGGTCTACGGAATAGCAAAAGCCCTTGAAGAAAAAAGTGCGTATTGTTTAGGGGTTAGGCTTTAGGGTGTAGGGTTCCTTCAAATCCAGAACCATGAGTCAACCTGACATCATGAATCCTCAACTACCCTAAACCCTAAACCCCAGGTACATGCTGTCCACCCTGTTCTTCCGCGTGTACACCACGGCGGATGTGGTGGGTGTTCAGTTGGGCGGTGCGCTGAAAAATCCCTTGGCGATAGGCGGTTTCGGGTTTAGGGTTTAAGGCTTAGGGTTTAGGGTCTAGGGTTTCGGGCTTAGGGTTTAGGACTTAGTAAGGGATTCAGGGCTTAGGGTGGAGTCCGAGGGTTGGCCTCAGTGCTTTGGCTTCTGGGTTGAGAGGATTTTTTGTAGATTGGGGATCTGACTAATATGCGGCCGCAATGATTGCCAATGTTTTGGATCACTTTTCTCCCCTAAACCCTAAACCCTAAACCGCGTATGACTATAGCACAGGGCAAGCATTAGGGGTTTAGGGTTGGCGGCTTCAGGTGTAAGGTTTACCAGCGGTTCACTGTTCTTTTTCATTCCGTGGCCAAAGCAGAAAGCAGCAACACCATATCCCCCCAAACTGAAGTTCCACGCTCTAAATCCTAAGCTCTTGAACCAAAAAAGCCCTTAATCTACAGCTCTAACCCCCCGGAACCCCGACCCTAAACCCTAAAGCCCAAGCCACAAACCTTTCAAGCCTATGATTTGGTTACTGCCCCCCCTCACTAACAGTTGGATAATAAATACATTATGGTTATATATAGCCCTTAATAGGACCCCTGTTATAGACTGTTACTGGGTGGGGGCCGTACCCAACCCCTAAACCCTAAACCCTAAACCCTAAGCCCTAAACCCTAAACCCTAAACTCATGGCATAGGCCGCCCACCTTCGATGGTGGGCGGCGCTTATGCCCCTCGACATTGATGGCGCAGGTCCAT
>CAJNIZ010004503.1:0-11897 GCA_905231905.1 Symbiodinium pilosum | reverse complement strand
GGGGAGGGGGTGTGGTTTAGTGGTTCATTGGTTCAGCGTACGGGGCTGGGGTTCTTCAGGAGGTTTGGTCGAGGGTTTGCTAAGCCTTGCTTTGGGCATAGCAGTTTCTAAAGAACAGGAATCGCCCAACTGCTAGGGACATCTTAGCTCTTGTAAGGTGTAGGCTGAAAGGTCTACATAGGTCTCAGGCAAGAGTGGCATGAAGGCTTCAAACCTACGCGTTGCCCCCACACACTTATGGGTTACAGCGAGCTTTTCCAATGAACAGCCTTCATGGACGGCTTTTAAGAAAGAAGCTTTCAATGACGAGTTCGGTTGCGAATCCCTCCATGTCATGTTGAACTACAAGTCATTTTATAGGAATGTGAAGAACGTTCAGCTTCAATTCTACAACCAGTCCTCATATCTGTCCTTGCCGCACCAACATGGCAAGAGGTGTGCCCCATCTACAGCCGCGGGTCAAAGGCATTTAGGAAGCCGCGAGATACTATTTTAGCGACAAAGTGTCTAGGCTTCCCACGGATCAACATCGCGTCGACACCCTACACTATGAATCCCGAACCTCATTCTAGACCCTACTTTCAGCCAAACCTATGAAAGGCAAACAACCACCTGTACATCTACCTGGAGTACGTGCATCTGGGCCGCATCAGACGTGTTCTGTGCAAAGTTTTGCTTCACCAGGCTTTTGTTTCGGGTTTGCAGGTTGGGGATGTAGGGGTGGCTCAGATTGCTCAAACAAGTCCATCTTTCTGGCACGTAAACTTAGAGGCCGGTGTGCTGAACGACGAGCAATCGGCCGACCCAAATGTACCTCTCTCTCTCTCTCCTTCTCCTCCGCTTCTTTGTATTCAATGGCATGCACTAATCCTGACCTGCAAGCGATCATGATCCCAAGTGACCTGAGCTCTGCCAAGGCCAGGCGGCTCTATGGCAAAGGTGTTGCACGAGTTCGGTGCGCCATCGACCCAGATTGTTGTTTTGAAAGTCTAATTAAATTCACATTAAGAAATCCGAGCGTCAACACAGACCCCACTCCTGCTATGCGTCCCTTGAAAAAAAACAGTACTGCTTCTCTTCAAGGTTCTGCAGTCAGCCCAGGTAAAATTGTCAAGGCACTCGTGCCACAATTACTGAAACGGCCTTAGAGATCGTCATTGCGCCTTGCTCTTCCGCAACTAGTCCTACTTCTTTAGCATACCTATGCACATTGACTCAACACGAAAGGCCTGAGTCAGGCTGTAGTACAGATTTTTCCCAAGCTCAGTCCCAAAGCCCCCCCTGCTAATCCAGCAGGCAATGACCCAAATCTGTCAAATCTACTGACTTTGAAGCCTGCTGCTGTGTGTGGGTGTCTTGGACCGGCCCACAGGCAGCCTGAGAAGCCCTCTGCGGTAGACATGCAAAAGACGCGTTATAGGAAGCACTGAGGTGTATGATTCTGTATGATGGTCAGGTCCCCATCCCGCAGCCCCGTCACCAATCCTTCTTATACGATGAAAACCCAAACCACTGAGTGAGTTACTCCTGTTTGGCAGCAAGATCAGGATACTTCGAAAGCTTCACTTAGGGGGAATCATGGGACTCGCAGATCTTGTTCCTTTGAAAGTGATGTCTTACATCATTACGTTATCCCACACAAATCCAGCTTATCGAGGCTTAACAACAGCTTGCTCATGAGCTCGACGGCGGGAGTACTTGAGGCCTGGGCGGCCTCAGGGTTGTCATTTTGATGTTGGCAGGGAAGGCGGGCTAAGGGTTGACGTGCGAGCGGTTATTAGGGAACGAAGGAATGGAAAAAGAGCATGGAAACTGATAGGGGGGTTGCAAAAAACCTAGTATAGAGATCCATTCCAAAAAGCTGGAACATTCCGGCACACAGTTCAGGGTCACTGTGAGGTGGATATAGGGTTTAAGCTTGTGACGTGGGTATACGGTTTAAGCTTCAGTCCTGAGGGTCTGCTTATCCTGTACTGTCTTGAACCGCAACTGCTCTTATTCGAAAAAAAGTCCAAGAAGGGAGCAGGAGTTGGAGTTCAGTGGATCTTTGGGGCTTCCTTTGTTCGCTAAACTTTCACAGTACTATGAGTATTGACGATGAAGGTGCCAATTCAAATAGCACACTAGTCACTGGTGCGAGCATACAATGATAAACAGAAACGCGAGGGCTTCAAACGGATAGGTGAGCAAAGCGAATGGCAGGCTTTTGGTGAGAAGGCTAACACTCAGCTTGAAGTGCTGAGCTTCGATAGACAAGTACGAGATGCATAAGTAGTTATGTGCTTCTTCTGAACAATGCTCGCCCGGAAGCAAAATGAGTTCCAACAGCTAATCTACAGGCCACAAGAGTTTGGATGATCTTCCGAAAGCCAAGGAGTTCAATCCTCGCTTTTGCTTAGTAGGGATGTGGGGGATGGAGTGTAGGGGCTACTCCTGGAAATCATTGGTTAATTCTGCAAAGATAAATTGTAGAGATGCGTTCCCTACTGCACAAGGCGGCCTCATCAAGCACGTTGCCGTTCTTGCCGTCACCTTGCTTTGTGACACATAGGCTGAAGCAACTCCGAAACCCCCAAAACCAAAAACTCTTCACATCCTGAGCCGTTACGCCTGCCCCTCATCCCTGAACCTCGTAAGCCCATGACATCCACAAGCCAGCATCATTCCAAAGGTACCCTGACTTGCCCAGCCAGAAGAAACACGCATCAGGGTCTGAACCACCTGCACACGCGGGAGCCACCAGTTGTGCACCGCGACATCAAAGGGGTGAACAACTCAGAGAGCTTGCGGAGGGTGTGGCAAACTGAGGATTTCTCAAATCAGGAGTCCCCATAGTGCGGACTCTAGAAACAAAGAGGCATGATACGGAAAATGTTGGATTCACACTTACGAACAGGACGTGAATTCTTAAGCTTCCATTTAGGCTTCGGATCTGGCGGGGTTAAAGGGCTTAGGGCATGGGGCTTTCCGCTCAGAACGAGGACCCAAATTCTAGTACATGGTGCTTACAGGTCCTTGTTTCTTGAGTTTGGGCTAAAATCTGTACTGTCCTGGAGTCATGGGGTCTGAGGATTTGAGAGGCGGAGCCCAGTGCAGGGTTTAAGGCCTTCGGTGCTGTAGGCTGGAAGCTGTCGAGTTGCAGGTCTGAGAGGGGGTACTAATACAGCCTACTTAGCCTACTTGTTGTTGTGAATGCAGCATTGCAGGAATTAGGATTCCATGGTTTAGGGTCTATTGCAGGCGGTTGGCATGTTATGGGGTGTTTTGACTTCTTGGTCTTCGATGGGCGCGAGGAATGACAGCAGCGAGGTTTCATCAAGGTAGAGGAAGTCACTGCTAGGATGCCTAGCAGCTGTGCTTTTTCGTAACATTCACCTTTAGCTGTGCCTAGTACTGGAAGTTTGGGAACCAGAAGGAAAGAGGTTTACTGAGACACGTACACTGAAGAAGCATACCTCGCAGTCAGCACTGGCAGTCGCAGCGCTAGAGACTAAACTCTCCCAAAGTCAACACTCGTAGATCATAGGCCTGCCCGTCCGCATAGTACAAGGCTATCTAGGGGTTTAGGGTGTGGGTGTGGGGGTGTGAGGGGTTGAGGCCGAAGACTTCTGGAAACCATGGACTTCAAATCTCCAACGCGCAGAGTTCTCCTCCAAACTAATTGAGTCAAAGGTTTCACCGTTTTGGAACATATGTCCAGAATAGATTCAATGCGCAGAGCATGGAGGAATGTGCTAAGCCTTTCACTGTGTTTCGCCTTCTGTTCACGATGCACGGTGACTCAATACCAAAACCTTAAAAGCACTGACCCTCCTTCGCAAACGTCTCATTCCTTGGACCTCAACAGGCGAATATCCTGGTGACCTTGAACTTCACCGTGAAGCTCAGCGACTTTGGATGTTCAAAGCGCAGTAGTGCGCAGTCCTCAGCCCAGATTTCTTCATAAGCGTGTAGCATGTGAGCTGTGCCGTGCAACGTGCGGTCCCCATATAAGGTCTGGTTGCACCAGAGCCTTTACATGCACTTGTTCATTATAGCTCTGGTGCTTTTCTTATACAACACTTTCCGTATCATGTTAATCCTTTGGCTTCGCTCACACCATTGCCTGTCCCGGGAGGTGACGACCTCGTTCACGACCATCGGATCAATTCCGTGGATGGCGCCGGAAGTCATCCAGCAGGTGTCTTCAAGATTTGTGATGCTGAGGATGTGCGGGAGGTCCAGAGACTAGAATATGGCTCGTGCGATAGAGGTTTGCGCCAAGAGATATTCGGAGGACTGCGGCAGGATAGACAGGACCGAAAGTGTGAATGCCCAATCTGCGTAAGCTGAGCATCAATCAAAGCGCAGCGAAGCTTGCAATCGTTAGTTACTCAGGTGCAGGTCCTAGCCCAAAATCCATAGCTGGCCTGAAAGGGTTTCCAGGGATGGAGTAGTGGGCGCTCTATATGCCGAGTGGCATCATGTGCCACGAATATCATTAAATGTGCCCTACTATGCCCTGGTGTTAGCAGAACTATGGGGATGGTACAGCAACGGGAGTTGGGGGACACGATACAGCAGGTACACGCGATGGTCATGCAGGGATAATTCTGTTGGCTCACCTCCCCAGTACGTAGGCATACGTTCCTGTGGATCGATTTCAAGGATTGTTTGGGTGTACCGTCAGGGGGGTCGGGGAGATGGGGGCTTCAGGGCGAAAGTCCTGCAAAGCTCTGCATGTAATGCAGAAGCCTGAGTAACTGGTTCCCGATACCAGCTCTTCACATAGTAAAAGTACTGGCTTCTCGTTCTATGCACAGATATTGCCAGCTGCACCAAGCATGAGGAATCATTTTGTGACCTTATACCCTCATACGCTTTCCGTGCTCTTTCAATGGTGTTACGAACCCCTTGTGAAAATCACACATCTCGGTATGCAGACCACAGACCTCCCAGTCCCAGTGTTGAAAAAGACTCCCCAAGATCCCCAACGTTTGACCATCCCGTTGCAAGGACCGCCATCTCTGGGATTGTGCCTGGGGAAGTTAAGTTGCCCCGCTTAGGCCTACTCTTGACGACAGATGCTATAGCCCTTGGTTGTTGTCCCGAATGCTATATTCTAGGCTCCGTGTTTTAGTCCTGTAGATATCTTCAGACAAGCCATCTTCTAATGGGCTGTTGCAACCTGTTGGCGCAGGTGGACGGATACGGCCGAAAGGCTGGAATGTCTCAATGAGATCCTAATGTCATCCTAAAGGGAGCCCCTAAATCACCACACTGCAACTGACCTCGCGACAACACTTGCAGGGACATTCTTGGGGTTGGGGAGTTCAAGCTATTGTCTTCATGAACCAGCGGGCAGGGAATTTTGAAAAGATGTTCCTCTTGGTGGGGACTGCCCATGTACATTCCTATAGCGGTTTGTTTTTTCTGAAGTTGGGCGCCTCAGAAGTGTGTATGCAAATTGACAAGCAAGTTGAAGGCACGGAAGCTGTCTGTCTAGACGAGCCAAGGAGTGCTGAAAGCAGAAACAACAAAGATGCAGGTCGCAACTACTTCGCTGATGACCCATGAAACAACACATCTAACCCAAAGGATAGTATCCATCAAGGTCACGGTAGCAAATTAGGCTCGGGCAATAATGTTCCAGGCCAATCATAATCTAAAGGGCCTTCAAAGGCTTGTGTACCTGTTAGGTCTTGCGAAGTCTCTGGTCTAGGGCTGACGGAACTTGTTTGAGCACTCGAGCTGTTGAGGATTTTGTGCATCACGGTTTCTTAATGGCGGTTAGGAGTGAACAAGGTACTAAGGTAATACAATCCGAATATAATCCCTATAATATGTTCCCTTATTCCCTATTGAGCCAGTAAGATTTTGAGCACAGAGTGAATGTTTTTGTTGCTTCTTCTTGTAAAGAACGGCTGACAGGAAGGAGTACAGCAATAGCTCCCTAGATGTTACTTCACATGAGCCCTGCTAGCTGCTAAAGGAGGATGCTGCAGCGCAGTGAATGCCAGTGCAGGTGAAGTTTGCACATCCTGCATGCCCCATTCAAAGGCAAGGCAAGTTAATTTGGCGCGGGCGGGCGTTGACAGAGGCGAAGGAAGCCGTCAGGGGTCCGGTCGTAGTATACACGCATAATGTCTGGAAACCTCAACCCTTAAATCACAAGCTCGCAAGCCCCGCCTTACATCCCAAGCCCCAGACCTCCCAGCGGAAATTGATCAAGCCTAAATACTAGCCTACAATGCCTCGTGAGGCTGACATATGGAGCTTGGGTTGCGTGGTCTTGGACGCTGGGAATGAATGTATTCGTGGTCAAGAACTTGGCGGAGTTTTCAGGTTTGCTCCGGGGCTCATTTTGTGAGAATAAGGTGAGTCCACGACGGTGAACCGTACCTGCTTAAGCCACAGCTTTCACCCTCAGCAAAGATGAAGTTTGTCGGTTTTGTCAAATCTGCTGCTTCCCATTGGGGTCCTTATAACAAGATTGGGAGGGTCACTTACGAGGATTCATGGGATGATCCTTCAAGGGGCCCTAGTATATCATAGTATGTGATACTGCATGATAGCAGCATCCGAGCTTTTAACCACAAACCAAGAATTTGATATGCAGGGTCTAGAGTCAGGAGCGTCGCCAGCCATAAGCCAAATCCCTGGGCCAAACCCACGATTCTAAGCCCTGACATCATCCATCAATTTAAGAATTAGTTAAACACCAAGTCCAGAATCCCTGAAGCCTGAACATAAACCGAGCGACCAGGAAATGGCCACGGCCGAGAAGCCCTGGGGCAACGGCGCCTTTGAAAACGTCCCTGGACAGAACCACAAGACTTTGGTGTTTCCGGGTTCTGATTTAGTGAGGATGGTAACGGACCCCGGTCAATGGGGATCCGAATTTTTGCATGGCGGCTGCTTGGTCCAATACAGTACCTCGAGCCAAAAAAAAGTACTTTGCGGAGTTACATCAAGCCGAAGGTTTGCAAGAGCCTGTGTGCATAATGTTCACTATCCGCGTCATGAAGACAGGAGTGATGAAAACCCACACGGCTTTGGCCAGCACAAAAGGTCTGAGTGCGTCATGAAGCAGAGGCGAAGCCAGGAAAGCAGGACCTGGCATGCGTTCCTGTATAAAGCGGTTAGGATGAGGATTCACTTCCACATATATCGGCACATGACCCTACTTTTCAGCATGCCCAAACATGCTGTGAAAGAACCCCCGCAATGAAGTCCTGAACGCTAGACTGATATGAGGCAAGAGCCGCAGCATACTTGTGGCCCCCAGAGAGGTATCAGCTGCTAAAGCCGGCCTTTCCAAAAAAAGAGGGTCCCCCTCATTATGTGTACGCAAACACTATCCGGCGCTAATTTTCGAGACCCAGAACATGGGGGGTGGGCGTTAACCCGAAAGCCTACAGCCTAAGCTCCACACCGTAAAGCACTCCGGGCGGTCGGAAAAGGTCGGTAAAAAGAAGGCCCTAAAATCTAAACCCAACTATTGTGTTGGTTGGCTGAGGTGATGGCGGCCCTCAGGCTGGTTCTTTTTGTGATTAGAGATTCAGGGGCGTCGTAACACTGGTTTGGACTATGGTCAGCCAGTTGCCTGGTCTAAGCGTCGACCCCGAATGGACTTTCAAGTAGGGCTGGGAATTTCAGGTTCAGGAGCCACTATAACCCCAATATAACCTTGATATTGATACTACAGTACTATTATAACCTCAATATACTATAGTAGTTTCCATTTTACTTTCCAATATCCCTATAGAGCGCCTATATACTGTAGTAGGCATGCAGCTTGGGGGACCAGGGCTCGGCAACCAGAGTTTCCCTTCAGAACGTAAGGCTCTGGGTTCAAGGTTTGGAGTGTGGAGATACAAGTTTGAGGTCCCAAGGGGGACAAGCACAAGCTTTCAGCACCTTTAGCAACATATTAAATGAAATCGCAAAGTAGGTGTCCCTCACAAATACCTGTATGAGAATAGAGAAGTGATCAATGTGGTAAATTCCCAAAATTTGGCAGCATTTCAGGGGCATGTCATATCCCAAATCATCAACCGACAAATCTTGCTTGCCAGCCACTCATAAAATCCTAGTTGCATGTCTCCTGAGAGTCCCTGTCTGCATTCGCATCATCCGCATCATCCTCAGATACCCATTGAACCCACCAACAGGGACCCTGGATGTTGAATAAGCCAAACCCCATCCCTGTCATTGACGCCGCACCCTCGACCCTAAACACCTTGCATCCCTGTCGGCCAGGCATATCTCCATGTCTGAGGATCTACCGCCCATCCCTGCCTCCATGGACGAAGCCGGCCCGGGGCCCAACAGTTACTGGTGGTCATCCAAGAGTACGTATTGGGATGGGTGTATTTAGGGATTATGGAAGGTTTGAAAAACCTGTACGCCGTACGGTTCCGAGATGTGATCTGTAGAGGGTTCAGGCCTACACAGATGGACTATGACTTGGAGATGGTGCAGTGCAGGGTCATGGCTAGTGCACGGTTCAAAGCTGAGGACTCCTGATATAGCGAGGGGAACCAGGCTGAAATTGAGAACATAGCAAGTTATTGCCCGTAAAACGCAGTCCTTATCAGGGGTCGGGTTGAAGCGTTGCTGGTTTGATTGAAGATCTTGAATAGCCTGTACACGGGTTTGAATACCGGAGACTGATGCCCAGTAATCTAGAAGTAAATGCCTGCGTGCAACTTCCAGTACGCATAAGTACCCAGAGTATTATGAACACATGCTAGGCTTTTGGACCAAGAAGCCTGAATGGAACAGTCCTCCAGGTCTAGTTTGCACCTGAGCTAGTTGCTGCTCTTCCTTGTTTTCGTGCAGGACGATAGCTTTTGGAAGCGATCCGATGCAAAGCACAACCCAAAACTGCAGGTGGAGCTAGGCTAAGAGCCTCTGTATCCCATAAACCCCACAGTTTGCTTTTGAACCCTCGTGCCTGAATTCCTCTCAAATCAACAAAATCTTAAATGCAGGTGGATGTCTGCTGAAGGCTGAGATCCATCGTCTTCCAAAAAGAATGGTCTGGATATCAGAAAAGCATAATCTCAACTAATATCATGGCCCAGGACCTAGTTCTCGCATCACGCTGACTGGCGCCCCCAGACGGCTGACTTGAATGCCAAACTCTGAACCTGCCTGATGGTGATTCCAATGAAATCCGTCCGCCCAACAATCAAAATGGCAACTCCAATACCTCATTATTATTTCATTCCTTTCCGGCTGAAGTCAAGTTGATGTTGAGCGTTGTCCTTTGGTATCTCCGGCTTGAGGATTTGACACATGTGTACTCCACGCAGAGCCTACGTCAAGAGTCGCTACTTGGAACTTCATTTCTAGTTAAGAACAGAGCTCCAGTCAGGGATCATTGCCAAATCCCAAATCTGCTCTGAGGCCAAAGCTTCCTTCGCGCATGCCACGAAGCAGCATCCTATTCTCTAATGTACGTTATAGGTGGTACAGTGTAGGGGGCCTGTGGTTTTTGGGATTACAGGTAGGTTTAGGGATTCACCGCTCGGGCTACAAGAGCCATCTGTTTTCGAGTTTGGCAAAGCTGGTCTCAACTTGTCTGTTCAGGGTTTAGGTCTCGAAGGGATTTGGCTTGGAGTTTGCTATTCTGCTTGGCGCATTCTTGACCACAAGTGGGCTGAAAGTAAATGTAGTCTCGCTCCCCTCAAACATGCTCACGAATTGTATTCAGGGGTGGAAATTAAGTACAGCCGCAGCAAAGAGATCCTCAGCCAAGAAGCTAGAAGCATAGATCAGAAGGGACTCCATGTTCCTCTCGAGACTGAAGATTCACGAAGGGTTTGGAAAAATCGCGAATGCAGATGCGAGTTTGTCAGATTTTGTTTTGTGGGTCCCTACTCTTAGGCTCGTGCAAAGGCATTTTCCGTCTGCATGAATGTTGACTCTAAGCTTGTTCAGCGACAGCAGCAACTGGAAGACATGCACACACGGCAGCGCTTGGAGCAAGCCTAGGCAAGCAGTGAGACCATTCAAGATGAGTATCCACTGCCATCCCCAGAATCCTGAATTGTGTGAACAGGCCTCGTCAGAGTTTTTCTTGCAGTACAAAAGGCATCTGCAGCGAACTATCTGCATACTCGCGTACTTTGCTTCCACGAGGTTTGAACAGAAATGCAGACGAACGCCCAACGTCCACGGACCTTCTGAGCATCTTGGCTTTTCCCAGATGGTGGGGGGTGGTGAGCGCATGAAGGATTTCCAGAAGACTCTGAGCCTGGGATTTACGAAGCTTAAGATTTGCCGGCACTGTCTGAGGGAGATGCTATAAGTATGCGTGGGTTGTTGTGGAAAGGTATGGGAGCTCCTACAGCCTGTGTGAAAGATGGTCAACTTACCTAACCCTCCTGGTAGCTCTTGCACGACGAGATGTCACGATGGCTAAGGGCAGGGTGAAGCAAGCTGGGGTATCTTCCATGAGCAGGCCTTTGAGCGCATGCCACCACAGAGCCTGGAGAGCTAACCTGAGAGAACGCTCGAGCCTGGTCAGGTGGCTGGCCCCAAGTCCCATTCACGAAATAGACCGTCTCTGAAGCCCAGGTCTGTGATGCCTAATCCTTGCTCTGACATCCCAGAACTGTTGCCTGAAAGTCCATTCCGCAAACCCTCACAGCAAGCTTTACATCGATAAGTTGGCAAAGTCAAGCTTGTGCCCAAGGCCATAGCTTTGTTTGCAATGGTGCTCTCAGCTAGGCTACAGTGCCTTGTCAGAAGAGTTTTAAGTTGAGGGCGCTTGCAGCTGAAGATTGGTGTTTCGTAGGGGTCTTGATCTACGGTTGAGGGTTTCGCAGTTGATTCCTTCAGAGGGATAGCCAAGCATTTCATGTTCAAAAATGTGCGACATGTTCATTGAGCTGAACCGGACACGGCTGCGGATTGCGAGGCCTACAGAATAAGGGGTTGTTCGGGAGGAGGTTTGTAAAGCTTTGCAATTAGAATCCCCCTTCAACAACACGTACTCCGCTATGAAGGACCTGGCACTGATACCAACACTGGAATTGATTGCTCCGCCCCGGATTTGTTTGCCATCAGGTGGAGCCCTTACACCCCATCCCTAACCTTACTCTTTTGATGAGCTAGCTGGCTGCAACAAAGTCAATGCCTAGATCGTTGTTTTTCGTCTCTTCCACACACAAGGTGGCAAGCCATGAGCTCAAAAGATGCGAAATGCTCGTAGGCTTTCAGAGTCACACATAGTCACAACAGACTTAAGCGTCAACCCCCTGAAGTCTGCATTCACAAAAAAAGACCACTTCCTGTCAATTGTTGTGACAGTCGGTTTTGGGGCGAAGGGGGAAGAGCAAAGTCATGCTGCGGCCTTGGGGTGGGGAAGATGGCACACTGTTTGCCCACACGTGTCCGCATCACACCTGACTGATTGACTGTGCTGTTCCAGTTTGCGTGTGAGAAATTGAACGGCAGCCGGTCCTTGTCGGGGGATCCTTCTAGTGGCTATGCTTGGTTTGCTGCTGTACGGATTTTGAAGGGACGCCCATACTGTCAAACAGTGCCTGTGGCTCATGTGAATGGACACTGCTGGTGTTTCAGCGTGTTTGCAGCCGCTTACAAGGCCATAACTAATGACAGTTGACCAATCATGACCGTGGCATCCGTGAACGTGCACCGGAAGCCCTAAATGAACCTGATTGCAGCATGTCGTAGCTTATCTCTCGAGCCCAAACAACTCAACAAGTTGATGCCCCCAAACTTGAGTGATCTCAATACACCAAGGTCACACGCTTGGAAAGGCCCTGACGCAGCCCAGTAGATCGGGCCGGTTACCGTTACGCCAGCGTAAGCCTTTCAATAAAGTGGTTTTATGCTTAAGCGCTATTCCCTCTGGATTGTTCCCCAACAGCGGATACGCTTAA
>CAJNIZ010004502.1:0-21339 GCA_905231905.1 Symbiodinium pilosum | reverse complement strand
ACCTTCTTTGGCTATCCAGTTTGGGAAGATCACTGTTGACATTGAGCGGGCGGCTGCAAAACGCAAGCTGGTTGATGTGGAGGCTGTCCGGGTGAAGCCTTCAATAGTCAAGAAAGTTGCCTCGCCGCCTTCTTTGGCTGCTACGACTCTTTCGGCTACTACCGCTGCTGCGGCTCCTGGCACTGCTCCTTCGACAACGGCAGCTGGAGGTCAAGCTTCTCAGCGTGGGCGGCCGCCTTCAGCGGAGCCGCGGAGCAGTCAGCTCGAGAACGGTCGAGATCCAATAAGTGCAAGTCGGAGCCTTGGTTCGAGGTCCTCGACTGTGGGGGTGCCTTCAACTCCTACTACAATTGCGTGGGGGCATCTTATGCTGTCAGCCGAGATAAATTCAACTGGAAGGATGCCCAACGCCTGGCCAACGCTCGGGGTTGCACATTGCGGGCGGAGCTGGCGAGCTACATTCGGGAGAAGGCTGAGGCTTTCAAACCTTTTTTGGCTTCCTCCTGATGAACCCCAGACAGAGGCGGAGCGCCTGAACTTGAAGCAGGCCGAGGGAAACCTCTTTTTACGCGGGAGGCTTACCTGGCTGGCCTGGATAGGCCTAAGCGCTGGGTTGACGACCTGGCCATTCGGGCCACCGCCAAAAGGCTCAACTGCAGGATCATCATTGTGGTGGACAGTGTGGACAAACCTTCCCAAATCATCTCCTTCAGCAAGAAGATCGACTGGGAGGACAGGCCTCAGGTTGTTGTCCCGCTCCTGTACGCCGACAAGCACTATCAGCTCATAGTTCCGAAGCAGGGTCACTCCCTCCCTCAGGCTTGGATGGATTTGGAACCTGGTTCGGCAAGCGTGGTGCCGCGTGGTGGAGGCAAGCCATTACCATGTGGTTCATCGCGCCGACCTTCAGAGAGCTGGCTCCCGCCGAGGGCTCCTTCCCTGGTTTCTTCTTCGGGCACCAGAGCTGCGAAGGATGCTTGGCTGCCGTCGCGGGCTACTTCTTCGGCTTCTGTGACTTGTGGACACCAACCTTTGGGGAAATGGCTTCCATCGAGGGCTCCTTCTGTGGCTTCTTCGGTTACCAGAGCTGCAAAAGACGCTTGGCTGCCGCCGCGGGCTGCTTCCTCGGCTACTGTGACCTCGCGTGGTGGATGGTTGCCGCCTAAGATCCCTTTGTCCAGGCTGGGAAAATCTTTCTCTGCTGGGGATGGTTGTCTCCCGCGCGAAGCTCCTACTGCTGCTCCAGGGGATTCTGTGACAGCTCCGCTTCGGCAGGCACAGGTGGTTGGGCCTTCAACGGGGGTGCCATCTTCATCTATGACTGGAGGCAATGCTGTGGACTGTGTGACTGCGCGGGATACTCCCACTTGGTTCTGCCCGGTGTGCAAGGAGCATGTTCGACCCTCTTCGACTGCGGGGCGACGGGCTTTGTCACAGGCTCGCAGTGAACATCTGGCACGACGCCATCCTGAAGTTGACACCTCCACGTTTCCCCGACTTCGAGCTGCGGCTACCTTGGTGGCGAAGCCCCTGAGCCAAATTCGGGGAAAGTTGGCGGTCGTGCTTCTGGTGCAAGAAGGCTCTTCCACCTATGGACAAGGGCTCCCGGATGCCTCCATTCGCAAGCATCTTGCCACCTGCCGCAAAGCTCCTCTTGGAGCCACAGCTGGGGACAACCTTCGTGCCAAAGCCCGACTTTGTGATCCTGTTCAAGCTCGCAGAGGTGATCACTCGCCTACCTGGGGCATGGTCATGACGCGACGCCTTACTAATGGTGACAAAGCTCGGGGACTTGCAAAAGCTGCTGAACGCCGAGGTCATCGTATTCGGCATGTTTTGAGGTGCGGGCCACAAAGAGCGCGGGTATTCTTCACATGTGTTCATTGTCTACATGTCTCCCGGACTTTGTCTGGCTTGGGCCGACTCAAGGGGAGCTGTGGAGGCGCCGTGGAACGTGCGCGCGCTGCGCACAACTGGCAAGCAGAAGCTGTATGTTGGTGTGGGAGTGCAGGGACGGCGAGTTCTGAAGCGTCTTTGGGACCTCTCAGACAAGGGGCACGCCAGCTTGATGGTGAATGCCAAGCACTTCAGCATTGCTGCTCCTCTCAAGCAGTGGCTTCGAGATGTAACCGAGGAGGGCATCGAACCTCACCCTGGTCCGTGCTCTTCATCCTCGCACTTGTCTGGGACACACATGCCTCTCATCGTCGGGGGCGGCGCCACTGCCTTTGCTGCGTTGGACACGGTTTGCTTCTTGGATGACAGCCTCTTGGCTGGGAAGCTCGCCGACTTGACGGTCTCGCACTTGCCTGGGACATTCATGTACCTCAACGGCGGTGACTGCACCGCTGCCTTTGCTGCTCTGGACATGGCCCACTCCTTGGATGGCAACTTCTCGGCTCAGGAGCCCGCGTGCTTGCTCGTGAAAGCCAAACGCTTCAGCCAGGCGGATCCTCTTAAACAATGGCGTCGAGATGTGACTGAGGAGGGCATTGAGCCTAACCCTGGTGCGTGCTCCTCGTCTTCTTCTTCGCACTTGGCTGGGACATACATGTACCTCAACGTCGGTGGCTGCGCCAATGCCTTTGCTGCTTTGGACATGGTTCACTCCTTGGACGACAAGCCAGGTGTTTGGAGCTTAGCTGAGGTTCGCGCCAGCCCTTCCGAGCAGGCTGCCTTGACTCGTAGGGCCAGTCGGATGGGCTATCGTACATGGTGGGTTTCCTCTGTTCAAGGTGCTCGACAACTTGGGGCGCCCAACTGGAAAGGAGGCCTTTGTGTTGGCGTTCACGAGGACATTGGGTGCTTGCTCATGGCGGCCTGGCAGCACGAGGAGGGTGGGAATGATGAGCCGCGTGAATCTTCATTCGCTGACCTCGGCTACCAGTTCATTGCGCCTACTGACCAGGGCCAGCTGGTGCCTTCTAGGTGGAGGGGCTCTGTTATTGGCCATTGAGGGTAAGCCTCAATGCTAGGTGGATGGGCTCTCGGCCCATTGACTGGGCTTGCACCAAGACCCTTATGCTGCGTTCGTGGCCTGCTTCCTTGAGCCTCGCCTCAGTGACCGCAAGTGCTTATGGTTGACTGGCTCCTTTGTCTTCGAGCGGGTGGGCCACTTCGTCTTCAGTCCTACGTGCCACCTTGACAAACCCGATGATGTCACTTTGGCCGATTGGAGAGAGGCAGTGGCTTCTTTCTTTTGAGGGAGTCCAGTTTCAGTGGGAGCAGCAGTGGGCCCAGCTTGCTGCTCTTTTGGAACTGTCCTTGAAGCATGCCCTGGCGTCCTTTCGTGGCCAGATCGAGAACGCTTCGCATGGCTTTGATGGTCATGGCTTCCGGCCCTTGGCTCTTTGGCTGCAGTTGTCCAGCCCTGCGGCCTTCCTGTGGAAAAACCCCTGCTGTGCCTGAGGGGGCTCGCTTGCAACGCCTGGCTGCCTTTCTGGGTAGATTGCATGAAGCTGTTCGGGTTCAACGCCGCCCTGTGGAGGAAACGCGGGCCCTTATGGACAAGATCGCGGCTACTTGGCCTTCTGAGCTTGCCGCTCTGCCGGTGGAGGAGGCGATTCCTGAATGTGAGGCCCTGATCCAGAGGCTGCGCCAGCAGCGGCGGGATCATAGCCTAAGCTCCTGGCGCAACAAAATGGCACAAGGGGGCCGAGACACAACGCGCTGGCTGAAGAACAAGGCTGGTCTTCTGGTCCCGGCCCTTAGCTGGACTGTTGGGGCAAACACTTCGACGTCGACTTCCACTACTGCTGGGTCGTTGGAGTTGCTTGTCTCCTTTTGGTAGCGAATTTGGCACCGCCCTGTTCCTGTGGACCACCATGCGCAGCTCGCTCGCCTATGGGACCTCTACCAACCCCCGCAAGCTGCTTGGCCTGGCGACCAAGGTCCGCTCCGTGCTCTAGAGCTGATGCAACGGGCACGGGTCCCGATGGCATTTCGCCTCAGAGCTTGGCTGACATGCCACTTGAAGTTCTGGACCCTGTTTGCTGAGCGCTTGGCACACTGGAGCGAAAGGGATGTTTTCCCCGCGGCTTGGAGGGAGGCGAGAATGGTCTTGCTTCCCAAGGATGATCTTGCTGGTGCCGTTGCTGACGTTTCTCGTCTGAGGCCCATTACGGTCTTCAATGCGGCCTACAGAGTGGTGGTTGGAGCATGGACTTCTAGGCCGCGTGTGCAAGGCTGGCTTCCTGACGTTTGCCCCAGCTGCTTTCATGGTGGCATCACGGGCCGTAATGCTTGGCAGGCACTTCGACATCTGGAAGCTGCTTGGGGCAACTTTCGACTTCGAGAAGTGCTTCGACAGAGTCTCACCGAGACTCGCCCTTGGCAACTTGGAGCGGCATGGCTGCCCTGCTGACCTCCTGAAGGTGGTCAGATGGACCTGGCTGGAGCAACGCCGTTGGATCCAGTTGGGACGCTATGTGCATCCTGACGTTCAGAGAGTCACTGAGTCTCTTCCGCAAGGTTGCCCGGCATCTCCCATGGCCTTGATTGCTCTTCTTCTTGCACCGCATGGGAGATTCGCTTTGCCAATCCATTCTCTTGGGTGATCGGGCGGCGGTGGTTCGAACCGCTGAGGCTGCTGAGGATGTCATCCACTTTTGGACGAGAACGCCGCTAAGCTCAAGGTGGTCACTCGATGTGGCCGACTTCGACGACAGCTTTTGGACAGAGGTGTTGACACTTCCTCGGAAGCCACGGTTCTGGGAACTGCTTTCCGTGAAGATGGGCAGACCGCCGTGGATGGCCCCAGACTTGAGAACTTTCGAGCCCTTCTTCAACGGCTCGCTCGACTGCCTGTGGACTCCAAGCTCAAGCATGGCTTGTACAGGAGAATTATTCTTCCACAACTACTGTGGAGTTTTTGGTGGGCGCCGGTTTCTTCTGAGGAGGCCGCGAAGTACCACAAGCTCGCTTCCTTGGTGAGGAAGACCCTGGGCGTTGTACAGTTTGCTGCTCGGGATTTATGGCTTCTCCTCGCAGGCCATTGGATGGACGTTGGCTTCGCCTTGGGGATGACCTCTTTTTGTGCCTTCTTTCGTGCTGATGCCTACTGGCGTCAACGTGGGCTTTTGTTTCGAGACGGAAGATGGGGCATTGCTGCCCGCGACTTCCTGGCCAGCTGGGGCTTCACTCAGGTTCGGCCCCACTGTTGGCACCATGAGGCTGTTGGTGGATTCGACCTAGCTGCTGGAGGCCGAGCTGAACTCAAACGTGCTGCGCACTTGGTTCGTGAGGCTTGGCGCAGGGTTCGTTTCCAGACCTTCCTGCAGGGCACTCGCCACGAGCTGGCTGACCTGACCGCGGACTTCGAGGGCTATGAGGAGCGCTGGCTGAAGGCTGCCATCCGGCTCTTCAATCACGGCACCACGGAGGAGCGCCATGTGATGCTCGGTGGCGGCGTCAGTGAGGAGCAGTACGCGCGGATGCATAGGCTTGAGCCTCAAGGTGAAGAAGCTTTCGTGCTGCTGTGCACTTTGTCAAGGGCAAGGGGTTCCCAACTGGTTCCATGCTGCTTGGAACTGTGGGCACTTCGCTGGAAGCAGGCCTGCCACTCCGGCGTCGTCTTGGGCTTGGAGGCTGGGGTGGCCGCTTCGTGGAGAAGGTCCTGCGGCTGCCTACGCTCGGCTTCGGCATCTTGGATTGGTGCGTGCTCAAGTTCGTGACCGCTTTGGTTTCCGTCCTCCTGACCACCGCGATCCTCGTGACCGAGAGTGACCTCGACTTCCTGCTCCTGTGGACGGGAACGCCGATAAGGTGCAGGCTCGGCTCTACCTGTTGAGCTTTTGGCTTGGACAGGGCAACTTTTGTTCTCTTCGTCTTTGGGTGCTATGGCATCTCTGATGACTGGTGCCTCTGGACGTTAAACTTCACTTATACCGCCATCAACTGCCTTTGATGCCTTGTGGGTTGGCGGGCGACGAGTTCCTGGGCGAAAACGCAGGTGGTGGATGGGCTGCCTTTGTGGTCCTCGAGCTGGAGCACATGGGTTGGTGGTCTATGTGCCAGGCAAGTTTGGTGGCTGGGGCGCCGCTGCTCATCGGCGAGCACAACGTGATCGTGAACCTCCAGGTGAAGGTGCTGACATCTTGCCATGGGCGAGCGGGCCGGTGCCTTGGGGACACTTCTACATCCTTGAAGGTCTGCAGGAATTCCTGGGTCGCTTTCGCAATGCCCCAGCCCAAGGCGACAACCAGGATAACATGAAAGGTGGCGCGAAGGGCAAGAGCAAGCAGGGCAAAGGAGAGGGCGGCAAGCCTTCTTCCTCTTCTACCTCTGCGGCCAAGGTCACGGTGACTGACGCCAGTAAGGGCAAAGGGCAAGGCAGTGCCATTCAAAATGAGGGCGAGCTTTTGGCAGCTTTAGAAAAGTTGGTGATGAAGGCGAAGAGGGATCCCAGCAATCTGCTGGATGATCTCCAAAGTTTGGCTCAGCGGGCTTCGGCTGGTTATGGTTCAGGGCGTGCTGCCAGGCGTCATCGTGCAGCACTGGCAAGGCAGGAAACCCAACCTGAGGCTGGCAAGGACCGTGCTGCGAGCAAGGGCAACACCAAGCAAGTGGCTCCTGACTTCTGTCGACCCGTGAGTGGTGACGCTGAAGGCGAAGCTCCATGGACATTGGTCACCAAGCGGGGTATGCAGAACAACGACCAGGCGCCGGTTCAAAACTGGATCGTTGATCCCTTGGCCGGGGGTGTGATCTCCTCTGCTCAGGCCAGCAAGCGGATCTCTGAAGGTGCGCCTTTGCAGGCTAACATTGTGGTTGCGCATACCCAGGCGGATGTGGACAAGCTGGTCTCCCTGGCCAGAGCCCATGCCATCACTGACAAGGTAGCGGTGGTCTGCAGATTTCCTCCGGAGGGCAAGGCTGGAACCATGCAGTTGCCGTCAGTTGGTCCGGGGGGCAAACGACAAGTTCGCTCCTGGCCTGTTGTTCCTCTTGGGGACGCTGGTGGCCCTGCGTTGCAGCAGAAGCTGGTCCTCAAGCCTTCGAAGTTCAAAGCACCGGACAGAAGCTTGGAGACCATCCGCCTTCAGATCCCCAAGGTTTTCCTTGATGATGCGACTTGGACTGTTGCTTGTAAGCAGCCAAGTGACTTTGCCAAGCGTGCTTTGGGGCCTGTACACTCTTTTGGAGTCTGGCAACAGGTCCAAGCAGGTGCCCGTGACAAACGAGAGATCGTGCTCGAGTGCTGTGCTAGAGTTTCTGCAGAAAGCAAGGTGGCCATCTTAGGCCGTTCTGGCTGTTTTGGGGTTTTCGCGGCTGACCTGGCCAGTGCGGGCCCCAAACCCCATGTGGAGTGGATCCCTTGTGGCGAGACTTTGGGCCCAGCCTACTTGCGCTTGGCCAGCAACAAAGCTGCTGAGAAGAAAAGTTCCCTTGCCTTTCGACGAGGAGGTGGACCAGCTTTGGGAGTTCGTCTACTTGGCGATGCCGTTCCAGACCGTGTCTGCGCCTGGCGTGCCCGACACGTTCCCCGAAGCTGGACTCCTGAGGAGGTGGAGGCTGCGTTGCAAGATGTTGGCTTCACGGAGTATAGCTTGCTATCGCCAGGTCATGGCCAACTTCCCTGTTTATTTAGAGCCAAGCTTGCTGAGGACACTGGCCAGCCCTCGCTGGTCATTCAACTTGACAAGGTCACCATCGACATCGAGCGTGCGGCCTCGAAGAGACGGATGGTCGATGTGGAGACGGTTCGTATGAGGCCAACTCGTGACCTGAAGGCTTCCTCACCTCCTTCTTTGTCTGCTGCGCCTTCGGCTCCGACCACTGCCGCTGGGCCGGCTACTACTCCTGCGCCTATGGCCGTTGATGGTCAGACTTCCCAGCGTGGGAGGCAGACATCATCGGAGAAGTCTGCCCGGGACCGATCTCGCTCTGACCGAAACAAAATTGAGCCTTGGTGTGACATCGTCGATTGCGGCGGGGCCGGAAACTGCTTCTACAACTGTGTGGGAGCATCCTATGCGGTCAGCCGGGACAAGTTCAACTGGAAGGATGCCCAAAAATTGGCCAACACCCGAGGTGCACTTTGAGGGCGGAGCTTGCTAGCTACATCCGAGAAAAGGCGGCGACCTTCAAGCCCTTCTGGTTGCCTCCTGAGACACCCCAAACTGAAGCGGAGGACCTGAACTTGAAGCAGGCTGAGGGAGGCGAACCTCTTTACACGTGGGAGGCGTACCTTGCAGGCCTGGATAGGCCCAAGCGCTGGGTTGACGACATTGCCATCCGGGCCACCACCAAAAGACTCAATTGCAGGGTCATTATTGTGGTTGGCAGCGTGGACAAACCTTCCCAGATCATTTCCTTTGGCAAGAAAATTGACTGGGAGGACAGATCGCAGGTGGTGATCCCGCTCTTGTACTCGGACAAGCACTATCAGCTCATTGTCCCCAAGCAAGGCCAATCACTCCCTAAGGCATGGATTGAGTTGGAACCTGGTTCCGCAAGCGTGGTGCCGCGTGGTGGAGGCAAGTCATTGCCATGTGGATCGTCCTCATCGTTGGGCCGATCTCCAAAGTGGTTGCCGTCGAGGGTTCCTTCCATGGCTTCTTCTTCGGGCGCTCGAGCTGCAAAGGACGCTTGGCTACCGCCGCGGGCTGCCTCTTCGGCTTCTGCAATTTCTCTAGGGCATCGACCTTTGGGGAGATGGCTTCCTTCGAGGGCTCCTTCCGTGGCTTCTTCGTGCACTCGGGCTGCAAAGGACGCTTGGCTGCCGCGGCGGGCCGCATCATCGGCTACTGTGACTTCGCATGGTGGATGGCAGCTGCCTCAGGCTACTACGCCAAAACTGGGAAGGTCTTTGCCGGCTGTGGATGGATGCCTCTCAGGTGATGCTCCTGCTGCCCTAAGTGATCCGGGGAGGGCTCTGCTTCGACAAGCTCAGGTGGCTAAACCTTCATCGGGAATGCCTTCTTCTTTGATTGGGGGTACTGCTGTTGAGGGTGGCGCGGCACGGGATACACCAACTTGGTTCTGCCCGGTTTGCAAGGAGCATGTTCGTCCCTCTTTGACTGCGGGGAGGCGGGCTTTGTCACAAGCACGCAGTGCGCATCTGGCACGGCGCCATCCAGAGGTTGATACCTCCACCTTTCCTCGTCTGCGAGCTGCTGCCACTTTGGTGGCAGAACCTAAGGGCCAGCTTAGGGGTAAGTCGGCATGGTCTTGCTTCTGGTGCAAGAAGGCTCTTCCTCCTATGGACAAGGGCTCCCGGGACGCCTCCATTAGAAAGCATCTGGCCACCTGCCGCAAGGCTCCTCCTGGAGCCACTGCTGGAGATAACCTTCGCGCCAAAGCTCGACTTTGTGATCCTGTCCAAGCTCGCAGAGGTGATCACTCACCTACTTGGGGCATGGTCATGACGCGGCGCCTGGCTAATGGTGACAAAGCTCGGGAACTTGCCAAAGCTGCTGGACATCGAGGCCATCACATTCGGCATGTGTTGAGGTGTGGGCCTCAAAGAGCACGAGTGTTTTTCACATGTGCTCATTGCCTGCGTGTCTCCCGTACTGTGGCTGGCTTGGGCCGACTCAAGGGAAGCTGTGGAGGTGCCGGTGAACGGGAGCGTGCGCTTCACACCACTGGCAAACAAAAATTGTATGTTGGTGTGGGAGTTCAGGGACGGCGTGTCCTTAAGCGTTTGTGGGGCCTCTCTGACAAGGAGCACGCCAGCTTGTTGGTGAACTCCAGACGCTTCAGCGCTGCTGCTCCTCTTAAACAATGGCTTCGAGATGTGACTGAGGAGGGTATCGAGCCGCATCCTGGGCCGAGCTCTTCTACCTCTTCGCACTTGCCTGGGTCCTACATGTTCCTCAACGTCGGCGGCTGCACCAATGCCTTTACTGTTTTGGACTTTGTTCAGACCTTGGAAGACAAACCTGCTGTTTGGAGCTTGGCTGAGGATCGGGCTAGTCCGAATGACCAGGCCGCTTTGACTCGCAAGGCCAATCGCATGGGCTATCGCACTTGGTGGGTGGCCTCGACTCAGGGGGCTCGTCAGCAGGGAGCTCCGAACTGGAAGGGAGGGCTCTGCGTTGGTGTCCATGAGGACATCTGCTGCCTGCTCATGGCGGCTTGGCAGCATGAAGAGGGTGAGCTCGTCATGCTCGACTTTCGACACTTCAAGCTTCTGGTGGCATGGCGCCGTCCTGACTGTGCAAGGGAAGCCTTTGACACTGAAGTGGCGCTTTGGGCTGGCCATGCTACCGCTTCAGGTCATCCTTTCCTGGCCTTTGGCGACTGGAATGACGAGCCGCGCGAGTCGCCTTTCACTGAGCTCGGCTACAGGTTCTTTGTGCCTGCGGACCAGGGTCAGATGATTCCCTCCAGATGGAGGGGTTTACGCCCCATCGATTGGGCTTGCGCCAACGACCCTTGCGCTGTGTTTGATGTCTGCTTCCTGGAGCCTCGCATCAGCGACCACAAGTGCCTCTGGATGACCGGCTCCTTCGCCTTCGAGAGGACTGGTCACTTTGTTTTCAGTCCCACGTGCCACTTGGACAAACCTGAGGATGTCCCTTTGACTGCTTGGAGGGAGGCGGTGAATTCTTTCTTTGAGGATGGCCAGGTTCAGTGGGCTGATGATGTGGATGTTCAGTGGGCTCAGCTTGCTGCTCTTTTGGAGTTGTCCTTGAAGCATGCCCTGGCATCCTTTCAAGACAGACTTGGAAACGCCTCTCAGGGCCCAGCTGGACGTGACTTGCGTCCCAAGGGCTCCCTCACTGCTCTTGTCCCGGCCCTGCGACGCCAAGGTGGCAGGAGGCAGGCTGTTCCTGAAGGTGCTCTCTTGCAAAGGCTAACTACTTTCCTGGGTAGGCTACACGAAGCCGCTCGTGTCCAAGGCCGACATTTGGAAGAGACCCGTCCCCTCCTGAATAGGATTGAGGCAACTTGGCCTGCTGAGCTCACTGCTTTGACTCTGGAGGAGGCGATCCCTGAATGCGAGGCCTGGATCCACAGGTTGCGACAACAACGAAGGGACCACAGCCTCCGCTCTGGACGCTCAAGGATGGCGCAAGGAGGACGGGACACTACTCGGTGGCTGAAAGCCAAGGCCGGTCTTCTGGTTCCTGCTTTGAGCTGGACGGTTGGGGAAAGCACCTCGACATCGACTTCGACTACTGGGTCGCTGCAGTTGCTCGCCTCTTTCTGGCAATGCATTTGGCACCGTCCCGTTCCTGTTGACCATGATGAGCGGCTTGAGAACCTGTGGCACCGCTACCCTCCTCCTCGGGCTGCGTGGCCGGGTGACCAAGGTCCGCTTCGTGCTGCTGAGTTGATGCATCGGGCTCGGGCACACGCCGAGTCCAGTGCAGGTCCAGATGGCATCTCACCTCAAAGCTTGGCGGACATGCCTTTGAAGTTCTGGATCCTGTTTGCTGAACGCCTTGAGCACTGGTGCGCAAGAGACACCTTCCCTGCGGCTTGGAGAGAGGCGAGGATGGTCCTGCTCCCCAAGGACACGTCTGATGGTGCGCGGATGGAGGTTTCTCGTCTTCGTCCCATCACTGTCTTCAATGCAGCCTACAGAGTTGTAGTGGGCACTTGGACTTCACGGTCGTGCGTGCAAGGCTGGCTCCCTGAGGTTTGTCCCGACTGCTTCCATGGTGGAATCATGGGCCGCAACGCTTGGCAGGCCCTTCGGCGTCTTGAAGCTGCTTGGGACGACGACGTTGTTCTGGTCTCCTTCGACTTTGAGAAGTGCTTCGACAGAGTTTCTCCGAAACTTGCCCTCGGCAACTTGGAGCGGCGTGGATGCCCTGCTGACTTGTTGAAGGTGGTCAGGTGGACCTGGCTTGAACAACGTCGGTGGATCCAGCTTGGACGCTTTGTGCACCCTGAGGTCCAGAGAGTTTCCGAGTCGCTGCTACAGGGTTGCCCGGCATCCCCCATGGCTTTGATTGCTCTTCTTCTGGGCCCGGTGGCGACTGTGCAACACCAACTGGGCGATGCGCTTTGCCAATCCATCTTCCTGGATGATCGTGCTGCGGTGGTCAGAACTGTTGAGGCAGTTGAGGAGGTGATCGACTTTTGGGCCCAGGCTGCGGGTGCTATGGGTCTAGAAGAGAACGCCGCTAAGCTCAAGGTGGTCACCCGATGTGGTCGCCTTCGGCAACAGCTCTTGGACAGAGGCGTTGACACTTCCTTGGAAGCCACGGTTCTTGGCACCGCTTTTCGCGAGGATGGGCAAACTGCTGTGGAGGGGCCAAGGCTTGACAACTTCTGTGCTCTTCTTCACCGGCTTGCTCGCCTCCCTGTGCAGGAGAATTCTTCTTCCGCAACTACTGTGGAGTTTTTGGTGGGCGCCGGTGTCCTCAGATGAGACCGCGAAGTACCACAAGTTAACTTCTTTGGTGAGGCGAACTCTGGGCGTTGTACAGTTTGCTGCGCGTGACCTTTGGCTTCTTCTTTCAGGTCATTGGATGGACGTTGGCTTCGCCCTCGGGTTGACTTCAGTTTGTGCCTTCCTGCGTGCTGATGCTTTTTGGCGCCAACGAGGGCGGTTGCTTCGAGACGGCAGATGGGGCGATGCTGCCCATAAATTTCTGACCCACTGGGGCTTCACTCAGGTTCGTCCTCATCGCTGGCAACACGAGGAGGTCGGAGGCTTTGACACTGCTGGTGGAGGCCGGGCTGAATTACGTAGGGCCGCTCACTTGGTCCGTGAAGCTTGGCGAAGAACCCGCTTCCGAGCCTTTCTGCAGGGCACGCGCCACGAGTTGGTCGAGCTTGCTGCGGATTTCCAAGGCTATAATGAGCGCTGGCTCAAGGCCGCCATCCAGCTCTACAACAAGGGCAGCACGGAAGAACGGCGTGTGATGCTTGGTGGTTGCGTTAGCGAGGAGCAGTACGCACGGATGCATGGACTGGTACCTCAAGGCGATCATGTTCACCTGCTGCGTTGCTCGCTGTGTGGAGGTCAAGGGGTTCCCAACTGGCTCCACGTCGCTTGGAATTGTGATCACTTTGCTAGCAGCAGGCCTGTCAACCCTGGGACATCTTGGGCTTGGAGACTTGGATGGCCTCTTCGTGGAGAAGGTCCTGCGGCTGCCTATGCCCGGCTTCGACACCTTGGGTTGGTGCGTGCTCAGGTCCGCGACCGCTTCGGCTTTCGCCCGCCTGGACGGCAACCCCCTCCGGACCGTGACTGACTACTACCTGTTCTTGGTGAGAAATCTGATTCCTTGAGCGCTGTTCATCGCTGATCTATTTGCCCAAAACGTGCAGAGTGCACCTGAGCCTTAGATTCTTTGCTGCGTTCGTCCATGGAAAAGGCGCTTGCGAACCAGCTGCTTGTTTGACGCTTTCTTGAAGCACAGACTGCTGTCAGTTGGCAGCGGAGCCTTCGAGCTCTTGATGGCGAGGCCAGCGACCTTGGATGACTTCCTGCGCGAGCACCGGGAGCAACGAGACGAAGCTGCCCCATCCCTTTCGAGAAGGCCGCCTGGCCTCGAGCCACAGGACGATCCAGGCGATGCAGCTCCGGAAGGTCCGAGCAATCCTTTGGAGAGCCCTCTTGAGGGAGCAGCCCCCAGATGGCAGTGCCTACGCTGTGATGGCCTTAGCTTGAGGTTTGGCGCCTTCAGGTTTCATCGTACATGTCCCGGGCCGAAGCTGCCATGATGCTGTTCACGAGCCTCAAAGGAGAAGCAGAGGAAGAACTCGAGAACTACGACCTCAAGAAGATAAACTGTGCCGAGGGGATAGACAACATCCTGACTGAACTGCGCGGCGCTCTTCAGACGCGGGCCGTCTATCAGAAGCGCAAGTTCCTCCACGAGTTCGAGCAGCTTGGCCGGTATGGCAATGAGGGCATTCGTTCGTTCTGCAACCGATATGCCCGAATCGAACGACAGCTCCAAGCCGCGGGCATCGAGGTTGGATCAATGTATGATTCCGAGGCTCGAGGCGCCCGACTCCTCGACAGAATGCGCTTGACTTCAGAGCAGCAGCGCTTGATCCTAGTTGCCACCGGCCAGTCTTTGCACTACGAGACAGTCAGGGAAGCGGCCCAGATGCAGTTCCCCGAGCACCGTCCTTCACCGCCAGCCGTTTACGCCAAGGAGTTCGACGCCGGACGCCGGGCAGAGCCAGGGCAACAGTCGGAAAACCGGCAGGGCGGCAAAGGCTACAAAGGGAACAGCAAGGGCGGCAAAGACGGCAAAGGCAAGCCCCACAAGGCCTATGTCACCGAGAAGGAGGACAACCACAACGAAGACGAGGAGCACGGCGAGCGGCTGCCCGACATCCCCGCGAGGACGAGGCCGAGAACGAGGACGACGCCCCGATCGACAAGGATGACGACCCCGAGTTAATCCCAGACGGCGACCAGGAAGGCGAGGACGACATCGGGGACGCCATCCAGGCCGCTGCCGAGTGCTTGACAGTGACTGCCCGCCGATTGCAGGGAGTCACCTTGGGCCGAAAGTTCAGCGGCAAGCCCCGCTCGATCGAGGATCGCAAGAAGAACAGCCACTGCGCAGCATGCGGCTCCAAAGGCCATTGGCAGGGCGACGAAGCCTGCCCTCTGAGCAACAAGAAGGGCGGCGCACAAGGAAGCGGCGGAGGCAGCAAGGCGGCCAACCCCAGGGCGGTGGAAAAGAACCACCCGAAAGGCGCCGGCCCAAAGAAGGTGATGACGGTCCGCCATGCAGAGGGATCAGTGGTCAACTACGAGGTCGCCGGCCGTGACCATGAAGCCCCTGAAGAGCATGTGCAGGAGTATGGCTCGTACTTCACCACTTTTGCATGCCGAGCCGTTTCTACTTTTCAAGTTCAAGAAGTGTATCTTTCTCGTGTTGCAGATTTTGCAGGCTACGCCGTGCTGGACACCGCATGTCAAAGATCTGTGTGTTCCCTCGGCTGGTTGCAAGGACAGCAGAAGCTGCTGAAGAAGCACAGTTTGCAGACAAAGACCGAGCCCGAGAAAGAAGGTTTCCAGTTCGGTGTCGGAGATGTGCAGTTCAGCTCAGAGCATGTGTACTTTCCTGCATGCCTGGACCATGATGTGGACACGTGCTGTTTGATTGGAGCAAGTGTTCTGCGCAAGAAGAGTGATATTCCCCTTCTGCTTAGTCTTGTCATGGGTGCGCGAGGCTTGGTGCGTTCAACGTAGAGGTCCCCATCGTAAAGATCAATGGACATATCTGCGTTGCAATCTCCAACTTCTCTGCTGCCCACGAAAAGCGCTTCCTCGACAAGTGGTTGGACTTCAGCCGCATTCTTGATCAAGGCAATAGTGATCTTGAATTAGTCAAAGCCACGACCCCTCTTTCGAAAACTTTCGATGGCCCCGCCTCCGCGATGGATGCAAAACTGGCGAGCGTTGATGACGGCGGTGCGGGCGGCCGAGATGGTGCTGGTCCGCTTCATCATGAACACGATCCGCCTGGGCCTTCGACCGCGCTCGTGGCTAGCTCATCAAGATCCTCTGTCCCTCGAGATGACACAGAAGCTGGTGGAGTCCGCGAGCCAACCATGCAGCCATCCTCCAGAAGCTCTGGTGAGGTCAGGCAGCCAGTACGGGAGCTTTTGCAAGTGCAGCCAGTGCGGCGTCAAATGGAGGTACAACAAAAGCGAAGCTGCCTGGCAAGAACGGCCATCATCGCAGCAACTGCCGCTGCCACAGCCATCGGACAGTGCTTCAGCCCGACGTCCGGCGTGGGCAGTCAAGGCGCTCCCCATCCCGGAAGCCTCCTCGAGTTCGACTACACCGGCGACGTCCACGACCTTCTTCGGCCGGCCCCGCAGTGCCAAGGATCACTTGAAGCCCAAGGCAGCACCCAAGGGCGGCAAGACACGAAAGGCCCAGGCCACGGAGGAGGAACAAGCCGAGGACAGCGAGGACTACGACTGGGCTCTGCTCATGGACGATTAGATCGCTTGAAGAAAGGCACTCAGAGTTGGTTGACAGGTCACCTTCGGCAAGCGCAAAAGGACCTGGAGCGCGAGGTCAGCGCCTACGACGTCCTCCCGGTCCATCGCGACATCCACGGCACCCGCCCGAAGATCGACGTGCTTGAGATCTATGCGGGCACCTCCCGGGTCACGGATTGTGCGCAGGTCTATGGCCTCAATGCCTTGCAGCCTTTCGAGCGCAAGTTCGGCTATGACCTGACAGACCCCGAGACCACCACAGTCCTAAAGAACGCCATCTACCAGTTCAACCCTTTGTGTGTCCTGGTTGAATGGCCTTGTGCGCTCTGGACATTGTTCAACGAAAACCTGAACTACGCGCACCGCATGTCCGAGTTGGCGACACTTCGTGAGAAAGAACGTCCCTTGGTCAACCTGGGCGCGTGGGCTTGTGAAGAGCAGTCCCGATCTGGGCGTCTTTTTCTTGGAGAAAATCCGCTGAGGTCAAGACTGTGGCGTGAAGACTCTGTCCAAAAGCTGCTTGCCCTGCCCGACTGCCGCATGGTCACGTGTGACGCAGGAGCTTATGGTGCCGAGACGACCAAGGGCGAGCCCATCGTGAAAACCCACCGATGGATCACGAACTCCGACTTCCTGGCCGGCATCTACCAGGAGGCTAGGAGAAGAAACCCGGCCCGCTTCACCAAGAAGGCGCACGATGTGATGTTCGCACGACCTGTTCCAGACGCTGAGGCTTGGAAGACGCTGCTCGATGACGTGGAGTCCCGCTTCACCAACAGCAACAAGAAGCCGTTCACGTTGCCGGACAACGACCCCACGCTGAAGGCCCTGAAGGAACTGGTTCCTTGGGAAATCACTCGAGTCCAGGCTGCCTGGCTGCCACTCGCACGTCGTCTGCCTCAGGAGTTTCCTTACACTCACCGTGGAGCAGCGCTGAGGTTGACGTCCGGAGGCTTTCAGCTCGAGGCAGAGGACTTGTCGTCCATCAAGTACCCCAAGCAGCGCTACCAAAACCCGGTACGGGTGGCAGTCTTCTTCTTTGGCTTTCCGAAGCAAGAGGCCGAGCTCCCTGAACAAGACCCTGCCGCACAAGAACAACCACCACCTCTACCTGGCGAACCCGACGAAGCCGCACCTTCGCAACGGCAACTTCGACTGGCTGGCTTCGACACCGAGATTTGGTTCGAGGATCCGCCACGGGAGGTGGATCGGAAGCTTCAGTACTCACTGGGGCGCCTCCATGTCAACATGGGCCACGCGCCTAAAGCAGAGCTTGTGAGGATGCTCGCCGCAGCCGGCAACTTGAGCAAGAAGGTGCTTTCTGGCCTCGATTGCCTGAGATGTGGGAGCTGCATACGGACCCGCCAACCACGACCTCCACCTACATCGTCGACCTCAAGTAACTACGCCGGCTACTTCGGCGAGGTTCTTCAGTCCGACGTGGTCTACCTTCGGATGATCAATGGAGAGAACGTGCCAGTTCTGGGCATCACTTGCGAAGCAACCTCGTACCACGCCGCCAAGGTCCTGGAGTCGAGACAACCTGTACATGTACTTGCCACTTTGCTGGAGATATGGTACCGACCACTTGGACTACCTCTACGCTTCAAGACGGACCCCGGCGGCGAGTTCGGAGGCGAAGTAACGACCTTCCACATGCGGCACGGCATTCTCCACGAAACCGTTCCTGCCGAGGCCCACTTCCGCATCGGCAAGATCGAGCGGCGCAACGCTCTGATGAGGAGCCTTGTCGAACGTGTGGTCGACGAACGTGGTGTGGCTAAGAAGGAGGAGCTGGACCAGTGCCTGGTTGCCGTGCTTCATACCATCAACTCGTGCACCTTCTCCCACGGCCGATCACCGGCTCAAGCAGTGTTTGGACGTGTTGCCCGGCCCCTCGGAGACTTGGTGAGCGATCCTTTCAGTCTTGTCACGTCACCCGATCCGGGCCTGATGCGACCAGAGATTCTGCGTGCCGAAGCTATGAAAGCCCTGGCAGAGCACACTGCAAGCTCGGCTATACGGAGAGCGGTGCTGAGGAAGACTCATCACCAGCAAAATCTTCAAGACCTTCAGCCAGGCCAGGCAGTTGCGTTCTGGCGTTGGTCCGGGAGGTCGAGACAACACAAACGTGGTGCATGGGCCCTGGCAAGGTTCGTGTCTCACGATCCAGACAACAAGTCTGTCTGGCTCCAAGTCAACACCACGACCGTGAAGGTTGCCAACAACCAAATTCGTGTGGCGTGTGGATGGGAAGAGTGGGCCGCTTCGCACGACGACATCGCCATCCTTAAGGACGCTGAGCGCAACCTCCGTGACAACTTGTGGGAGGATCAACGAGAGGAGCCACCCACTGCTTTGGAAGAAGCAACAGCAGAGCTTGCAGGTCAACTTCCTCTCCGACCAGCACCTCTGCCAGTACGAGAACGAGACTCCTGGAGGTATGCCGACAACCGCGTCATCCGCGTGCACGTGATCCCCCGCTACGAGCTCTACGTTCCTGAGCCCAATGAGTGCGACTTCGATGTCAACGACCTGGCAGACGCCCGGCAGACCTACATCCACGAGCACCAAGAGCAACCCGAGGAAGACCAATGGCGAGATCCTCGGTGTGCCCGGACATACGATGACGCCTGGACGGGAACGTCAACTTTCTTTTGGAAAAGGAGTCCAGCCGAACTACCTCGAGCTTTACGTGTCCCAACCTCGTCCTCGCTGCAGCAACCTCAGCGACTACCAGCACAACCGCGGGTACCAACACGATCAGCCGGCAACACTGAGGCAGCTAAGCAGACTACGGTTCAGCAGCAACAGACGACGGTTCAACAGCAACAGACGGCCGTTCAACAGCAACAGACGGCGGTTCAACAGCAACAGACGGCGGTCCAACAGCAATCACATGTGCAGAATTACTACGTCAACCGCTCTCTCACCTTTCAGGTACCAGCTTCACCGGGAAGGATGCCTTCATCACCTGTACCACCAACACCACGTGGACGACCAAGGTCACGAACTCCTTCGAGGGCTACCAAGAGACGTGACACGAGCGAGAGGGCCAACGAGCAGACAAGCAAAGCCGCAGCAGCAGGCAGCCACACACAACAAGCACCAGCACCTGCTACGCCTGGAAGCTTGCCCTTTAGCCCTGGAATTCCGGAGACGCCTCCGTACAGTGCAATAGCTCCCGGAACTCCTGAGTACCAGTTTGAAGCTGCAGCGCAACCACTTGTTCCTCTTTCGGGCGAGACCGTCGGAGACGAGATCGCCAATGCGCAAGACCCTAGCCACAACGAGCTGCCATCAGTTGGCAACAACGACGACGCTGACCTGGAGCGACCAGCACCTGCAGATCAGCCAAAGACTTCTATGGACAACCTTCCTGCGTCGACCTCAGATGCACAAGCTCCTTCTGAACCACTACCCCAGCTGCCGCAGAAGAACGGCGGACGTCTTGCTGAGCAACGCCCTGTTCCAGAGCGGTGTGTTCGAACTTTGCGTGGATGACTTCGGAGAGGCAGTCCTCCAGAGAGGCGACGAGATGATCGACATGCCTCTGCCTTTCCACACCGAACACCACTACCGGTGTTACCTGGCAAGCAAACAGCGCGTCCGAGATCTACAAGCAGACGGCGTCAACGAAGACTTCACACGTGAGGACGGCTCCTCTTCCGAGGATGAGGCGAAGACTGTGTCCAACAACAGGACGCACACACGCCAGGAGCTCAAGCAACTTGACAGAGAGCTCCCCTGGAAAGAGGTCAAAGCACTTCCCCGCGCCAGCTACGAGAAGTTCCTGGAGTCAGTTCGTACTGAGGAGGACAACTGGATGAGATGGGGTGGGATCAAGCCGCTTTCGAGACAGGAAGCTGAAAAGGTCCTCAACGATCCCAAGCTCTCTCGTCGAATTCTCAAGTCCCGAGCCGCCTACAGGGACAAGAACAAAGGCCTTGGCGAAGTCAAGGCCAAATGCAGAGTGGTCCTGATCGGATGTAACGATCCGGACATCTTCAGGGTGTCGAGAGACTCTCCTACTCCTTCTAGACTTTCCGAAGCCATAGTCCTTGCCATCGCGACTGCAGGCCGCAACAGAGAGGTCAATGGCGACAGCGGACTATGGAGGCTGTGGCTTTCGGATGCCAAATCCGCTTTCCTTCAAGGAGAGCAGAGCCGCGAGGAACGCGGAGGGCCACTCTTCATGAGACCGCCTCGCGACCCTGTGATCGATGAGGTCGGAGCCTACAGTGCCCCACTCTACGAAGTCCTTGGAAACGCCTATGGACTCCCAGACGCTCCTAGAGTTTGGGGAAAGAGGGTGTGGGCCCGGGCAACTGGTCGCGGGTTTAAGCAACACGCGTTCGACAAATGCCTCTTCTACTACACCGATAGTACCGGCAGACTCCTGGCGGTGATGATAGTGCACGTAGACGACTTTATGTGCGCATATCACGAGCTCTTCGACATCAACATCTTGGATGGGATGTTCACATGGGGATCCGTGACCATCATCGACGAGGACCATCCTGGAGTCTACCGAGGCAAGGAGATCGCGCTTGTGCAAGAGAAGGGCCGCTTCAAGTACCAGGTCACTCAGACAGCGTTCATCGACGGCATGGACTCTGGTCGACTTCCCCGAGGGCGTTCCAAGGAGGACGAAAGACTGACACCCTCAGAGTGGCAGGAGTTCAGAAGCATCTCCGGTTCGTTGCAGTGGTTGTCATCTCAGACCCGGCCTGAGCTAGGACCCGTGGTCAGCTTGAGCAACAAGGGCAAGGAGACAACCTTCCACGACCTGAAGAGGCTCTACGAGACCGTTGAGTACGTCCGCTCCACTAGGAAGGTCGGGATCACCTACCAGGATGTTCCTTTCGACCGTTCGAGCACTCTGGTGACGTTCAGCGACTCCAGCTGGGCAAACAACAGTACGAGTCTAAAGTCTCAGTTTGGACTCCTAATTCTGCTGACTCGTCCACAGGTGACTGAGGTGCCCATGGCTGGAACACTTCTAGACTGGCGCTCAGGGCGCTCGTCTCGAGTGTGCCGGAGCACGCTCGCTGCCGAGGCATGCGCAAGCGACGAAGGCGCAGACCGCGCCGCCATGGCCAACTACGTCATCTCGGAGACCCTCTACAACGAACCTGCCTTCCGCGTAGGTCTTCGAGTGCACAGCCTTCTTGTGACGGATGCGAAGTCCCTGTACGATTGTGTAGTAGCAGAAAACCCTAACCTCTCAGACAAGAGGAGCCTGGTGAACATTAGGAGTGTTCAGGAGACTGTATCTCCGCGTCAGATGCACTGGGTTCCTACAGAGCTGATGAGGGCAGACGCCTTGACTAAGCTTGACAGCTCGTTGCTTGTAGAGTTCACGAAGTGGTTGATGAAGCCAATCATCCAACTGAAGGAACTGGGTTTTGGGCAAAAGAAAAATAGTACCAGTGAGAAATCTGATTCCTTGAGCGC